>PNEQ01007446.1:0-39307 GCA_003012365.1 Medauroidea extradentata | reverse complement strand
CGGGACGCAACAGGTTGATTTCTGGGCCCAAATGGTTTTAACTTTGTGAAAATAACTCCACATTTTTGGGGAGGAAACGTGCATCAGTGAGTGAGTGGTAAAGCATAGCTGCCCACGAGTCAAATGGGGGCGATGGTCAAAGGAGAGGATTAAAGTGCACTTGTATGTACATCAGGCTCATCGATAATATGAGAGATTCTTTATGCTTGTAATATAAATTGTAATTTTGTCAGTGTTCATGGATATTTAATGGCATGTTGCAAACACGAATGTAACTGTTGTGTAAAGGAGAATTACTTCTGGAATTGGTTATTACATGAGATTTAAACTATTTTGTGTTTTCTTTGCTCAAGAACGATGTGTCAAACAAAGTCCTAGTCCCTAATGAGCTATAAGCGTTGGTTAGTGGACATGGTTTTTTTTTCTTGCCCCTTGTGTATTTGGAGCTGGTTACTTACTTTGGGAGTCATTTCTATTGAAAACGGCTCAATGTAACTGTTTAAAAAAATATTTGTTGATGATGTGTTACAGACAATCTATGTGAATTTGTAGCATAAGTTACAGTAAGCGACAAACTTTTTTATTTTTGGATATAGGTGGGGGGTATCGGTGAACGAGAGGAAGAGGATATTCTAAATTTAATTTCTATGACATTCTTTATAAGTTGCGTGTAACGTTATGATTTTGGTGGCAGGTTGAAAACACAGAATATTTCAGTTGGCGCACGTGTCTAGTTCAAACAGCTAGTACAAACACTGTCAGTTTAGCCACTAAACACTTTATTGTCAATTCTCACATTTATATTTTTAAATTATATTACAATAATTTTTACCAAGATAGGCCCTACTCAAGCACGAGTATAAATTTAATACAGTATAACAATGTCGCAAGGTGCGGCTAAGAGAAAATGTATTGCAAATATATTATATATTTACAGATATGACTGTTGGCATTGTACGTAATATTGCAGTAAAGTAGAAAGTAATGTAAATAGTTAAATATTTCCTAGTATTTTGCATATTGATTCAGTTAACACATAAAATATGCATGAATTACATCTACAAAATTTATGGTAATTGTAAAATTGAAAAGTTGATGTATTAAACTATCAAGTATTACAGTTTGTAACATTTTGTATCTCATACCACACAATATTTAAGGTTTCTGAAAGCGAATTTGTATTTTCGAAGAACAGAATATATATTTCCTATCTAATGTAGGTACCTTATTTTATCTCATAGCTCATGTTTAAATATTATTTGTAGTAAGTGTCGTATATTTTTTAACACTCCATATTATTAAGTTTATGGTGTCAATTTATCAAGGAAAGTTTCTGACATAAATTAATGTAAATAAATTTCAATTTATTTTCTTAATGTTAAGTGCACAAAGTAAAAAATTAAAATATAGGTGATTTTAAGTAAACTGAAAATAAATGGTATTTCAAGAAAAATCTGGCACAACATACAATAACAATTGTATAGTTTTATAGGCACCACTAATTTGCTACTTTCATAATTTCTAATCTTTTTTTCATGTTTTCTGGAACAGTATTGAGTCATTTGATTCTAATAAATGTTCAGGTTCTAATGAAACATTGTTAATATGGCTCGTAGTTTTCAATGTTAAGTACGACAGCATCTGTAACTTACCTAAATATTTTTTGTCAATTACAAATGGGTTCCCGTGAATGTAAGCATTATTCAGCTGTGACAATGTTACTCATAAATTATTCTATGAGGGGTTACTAAACATCCCGAGACAAGTACTGTATCCCATTATCCTGATGAGGTGCCAAATTAGTCACTCTCGGTTCTACATCTGCGGGCAACATATTCAACTATGTACCTACTTTAAAAAGTTTCTACATCTAGTGTCCATTTTTCCTCATAATCGTTAACAGATTAATTTAAATCATGTAATGTTTTTGTGATTCCCTGTACCACCACAATAAAGAGGCTCTAGTCAGCCATAGTGTAGTAACGGCAAGTTTTCATTAATTAATTTTTTTTATATATCTTGCTTTAAATTCTGTTCTCTTTTGGACTACAACCTACAGAGTCTAAATTTTATACTTAAAGTCTTCCGTGGTTTTATTCACTAAGTGGATTTTCAATTATGAGCAGAATAATTGTTGGCAATTGCTTTACATCTGCCCAGGATTAAATTATTTTTTTAGATCTGTAATTGTAATATAAGAAATAAAACAATTAAAAACATAAATAAATATCTTAAGGAACTTTTTTTGTATCTTTATTAAAATTACATTTGTTTTTCTCATGCAATGTACTTTCTCATTACTACAGAAGGACCTTACCACTTGGTAAAAGGAAAACTAATATGGGCAGAGGCATTGTAAAGCTATTTTATGTTACGGTTGCTCATACCTTTTATGATACACAGTGCTTAGATAGTCAAACAAGGCACTGCACAATGGCTAGAATCAGAATAACTTTAATACTTTACACCATTTCCATATCACATTTACACTTACTTCAGAAATCTATCTAGTACACTTGTATATGGGACAATTAAACATGCACATGTAAAATTAATTTAAAGGTAAAAAAATATTAAAACAGCATTTAAGTTTGAAACTTACAGTACCACAACCTAATAAGAAGCTATCCAGATAAAGTATGTTCAATGTTGCTAAGACAGCAGCATACTTAATAATGAAATTACAAACTATAAAATGAGAGAAAAAATACCAACGCTGAGCTTTAGAATTTTAACTGGATATTTAATTCCAAACAAAATAAAATAGGCTGGTCAATATAAATAAATGCTGCCAATGGATTGCTGTGGAGTGGAAGCTATGGACTTTACTGCTACATTCACCATAAGGGCTATACTAAGTTTATTTTTATCTAAAATCAGTATTAAATTAACAATTTTAGTTACTGCATCTAAGTTGTTGGAAATTTTCATTAAGACGCCCGTCTACTGGCTGTTTGTGTGAGCGAGGCACAGCGCCAAGGGCGCAATGTGGACCAGCTCGTCTGGTACGGTATCTACCGCAAAACATTGAAATGGCATGCAGTGGTATCGTAGGTCACTTGCCTGACTGACACTTTCAGCGGTGACTCCTGCTTTTTATTGGTGGAAAGTTTTAAGCAAAGTCCATTGCATATTCCTAGAGTAGTTTCACATGAATTCCGTGAATAGTTTTCAGATATAACGTGTTGAAAAAGATATTTTTAGCTATTTTGAGGGGCTCCAAAATAATTTTTCTATTAGAATTGGCATTTTGAAACTACGTTCCCATTATCGTTTGTAGCGTATTTTAATTTTTTAACATTAACACAATGGGCACATGTGGAATAGTTTCTAAAAAAACATATTCACACTGCAACACATTTTAAGCACATGGCAGGCAGCACCCTAACTTCTAATCAGTGTAACTCTGATACAATGTCTGACTTACACTTTATCAACTCCAGTTTACTTGCAAGTACTTCTGTCACAGCTGAACTAAGCTAGGTCACAAATTTAATCAAATGGGCTAGACATTACACAAGAGTATGATGATGTGCCAGTTTTAAAAACTTGATACTTTAAAATAAAGTGATACATCACTAACCATATTTAAAAAAAATTAATGCTTATTACTTTGAACAGTAATGGTGTGGTGGTTAAAATTCATGCAAAAATAATACATGTACAGTGCTGTACAAGTAGGAGAGCACATATTAAGTTTAATAATGAAGCATGAAATAGAAGCAGAAGACGAAACCAATGGGAAACATGTTAAATAGTTACTGAAGAAGAAATCCTGAAATAAATTACTTATACATAATTTGTAACAGAGTGAAATAAAAACCAAAATTTATGGAAAAGAAGTCACTAATTTATTTGTACTAGATTTATTTTACAACACAAACCAAATTCATTTACAATCACTAATTCAACATTATAAAAAAAAACCTGTGTAGTTCAATGACAGGCCTAAATAAACTATGGAAACTGCACTGTCTTGAAAACACGAAAACAACAATAATTACTGATTTCATTTGTCATATAAATAAAAAATTAGCAAATTTACACACTCACTCATATTAAAAATGAAACAATTTGTTACTAATAAGTTCATACTTTTTAAAATCGGCAGTGAGGTCTCTAGCAGAATATGATATTGAGAGCAAATTACCAGAAAAATTATTTAATATTCTAATACTGTAATATTATTACAATAACAATCAGAACCAGCTAGTTTGCACTCTACTAGAGAAAAAAAACTGTGCACAACATGCAATTAGCCAATTAGAGGAAGAAGACAACTCTACATCACACCAACCTGCATTTGGGTTACACTGTTAAATAACAGAGCTGAATAAAATTAGTTTAGGTATACTATCACACCTGAACTTCACTGCCACAGATTAGCCCTTACATTAAGTAATTACAATGTGTACAGATTTTCCGGTATAACACGAACCTGCACAGCAGGTCGCAGGAAAGGCGAGAGGTGACAAGAGCGGCTGTAGCGATACATGCAGCAACGTGTTTTTATAGGTTAGGTTGTAAATTAGAACCATATGCCCAGGCGACTCGCACAGAGATACACTCTGTGATTAATGTGATACGACAGAAGTATGCTCCGACGTAGATTCGTTGGGAAATTCGCTTCACCGGAATACTGAAATTTACAATGAGGAGATTCCGCAAAACCGAAAAGTTTATTTGATCAACCTGGGTATAAACGTACGTGTCCATTTGGTGCAACGAAGAAATCATACAGCTGTTATATCCTAACTTTAAATAAGTTGGTCTACAATGTTTCACATATTAGCACCAATTTAGAAATAACATCTAAGCTGAACCTAAGTATTTTCTATTGGAGACTGACCAAGAGTACTAGTTGGATAAAAAAACATATCTCAGACACTTATGTCATATACTGTCTTATTGAAAGACTATACTAGGTTGTTGTCTTGTAAGGGATAATACATTAGTGATGTAAATTTGTGCCCTAAAGGACCATGACATTGTATCAGGGTGGCATGGTTTTATTATGCTTCACTCACAATATGGCAATCCTCTATGAAGAAGGGGTTGTGGTTGGAGCAGCAGCTAGGGAGCATGTCTCCCACCAAGGTAGTTTGGGTTTGATTCCCAGAAGGGTCGATGGGCTTTCTCTGGGATCTTTCTTTTCCCAGACACCTTCATTCCAGCACTGTTCCAAGTTCACTTTGTATCACTCCTCAACAACATTGAAAACCCTACTGTTTAGAGCAGACCAAAATTTATTCACTTCACTCACTTGATTTCACTGGTTCCTAGAAGCTTAACACATACACCTATTCGCTGTTTCAACGTAGCATCTGAAAAATTAGAATACTCTTCTGAATTGCGTAGATCCACAATGCAACCCACAGAAAATAAAATGTTGGTGGTAATTCTAGTACATGTTAGGCAATCTCTTACCTCACTGTGGTGATTTACTGATGCTCTAAATATAGCTTGTTGCACTATTCTTATAATTGTGTTTAGTCCACTGGCTATTCTAGATGTTCTAAGTTGTCATAATTCTAAACATTTACAAGTCCAGTAATGGTATGTACATGCACCAAATTACATCTGATATGGTTATTTCTTCTAGGAGAGTCAATTTTTTTTTATCAATCACTGTAATTACAAGTAACCGATTAATAGAAGACTAGTTCTGTGATTTAATAAATATTTATTCACTACCAAACATTTAACAGCACTTTATTTACATTAAATTATTTATTTAACAAAATATCTAAACGTGTTTCCTGCTAGTCATTTTCCCCCTTGCATTACTATATACACAAATTATAACATGTTTCACATCTGCTTAATAGTGAATTATAATTCTGAGCCCTAAATGGTGTTGGATACAAAATTATTACCTAATGTAAAAACTGTTTTCTGTGAATGAGATGAAATAGGTTGAAGTGATGAACACACATGAGACACCTAAGTACCCATGTGCATATGGACACAGAATAAAACAAAAAAATATTCATTCTTGCATAGTAACCACTCTACAATGGTATCAAATGACCTCCAGGTTATACGTATGAAGTAAAAGTTAATGCACGGCTAAGAAACGTGCTTCTCTTTTTACAAATACTATGGAGACAAACTGAAGTCTCGTATGGAAAAAAATTCACAATAATAATTTTATCTAAAACATTTTTAAAAAACTTTCCACATGATTAAAATATACAATCAGCTGGATTTTACTAAATAAAACAATTTTAACAAAGGAACTTAATTACTTAACTACAAAATAAACATTAATTAATTTCTCTAATTATGCTAACTTGAAATAAATATATTTTAAACACATGCTACATACCTACATGTAAAACAAAACACAGTTAAAAAATTACACCATTTGCAAAAAGCACACTACTTTATTGTAATAGTACATTCAATTACATGTATAAATTTATAGGAACATTAATTCATGCAATAACCACAAAACTGGGACAAAAAAATAGCTGTTCCCAAACAATCTTACTAGTTTTAGGAATTGATATGAGTGACAAGTAAAAGCTGCCTGCAAGGAAAGGCATAAGAGGTTCACTACTCTATTCACGCAGCCATAGTATGTGATGCATAATTAATAGGCGCTAATGAAAATTAACTATCTGGTGTATGGTAGGTTATCTCAGTCATGTGACCAGGTTAACTCGATTACCAATATTTTATAACCCCTGCAATGCTATTATATATTTTAAAGTGACAGAAAAAAAAAGCCATCATAATCCTACATGATAAATATTATGCTAAATGCTACAACCACAGTGCATTCTTTACACATATGAAATTTATATTTAAATATAGTACTAGTTTTAGTCGTCGAGAGAGAGTCAAATTTTGAACACGGGTAAGCTTACCTGGGGTAAAATTTCAAACATCAAGAACTTAAAATTTTGGCTGACCTACCATACCCTCGTGAATTTTCAGAAGCGCCTGATGAAAGCAAACTTCTGATAGAAGGAAGACACACATACATGCTGCACAGTAAGTTTAACATTTTATAAATGCATATTTTGATGGCATATAAATTGTACCTTTAGTATCTTTCAATTAATTTAACTAAATATATTAATTCAAGTTGTTATATTATAATTACCTGTGCAGTAATAAACATTATTTTTCAGGAACACTTTTACCACAGCTGGGTTTTAAAAGGTTGAACTTACTGTGCTGCACCTTATTTCTTACAGAAAAATACTGACCAAAACTGCAGGAGCACAATATTGTGGTATAAAGAAATTGTTATATGTGCAAAAAGGTCGGTGGCATCTTAGTACTAATGCTGTGTACTAATACTATGTGCAGAGAATCAATTTCTAAGTACAACAAATAGTAATATTTAATGACGTGACAATTGTAAACTTTGTACGTTGTACTTTCTTGTTTCAATGTTAATTCCAAATTGTCAACTTTATTCAGCAGTATTAGAATGTCTTTCGCTTACAGGCACAAAAGATGTAGGGCCTAATAGATTTTTTGTAAAAAAAAATTGGATTGCAATTTACAGTACTACTACTAAAAAAACAACGTATAATCAATTTTTTATTAAGTGGAACCCTTATTTATTTTTTATTTATGTATTTACATTCCACGGACCCTAGTGAGTCAAGCTCATGGATATGGAACATGTCATATAGATTAACACACGACAACACAAACAAATCCATAAAATACAAGCAAGACGAAATATCATACAAGACCGTTCATATAAGCATACTGAAAAGTATGCACAATAATAGTGATTATTACAAACAACCAATCCACATTCATACCCTTACTCTACTTTTATTTTAAAAAGACTATTATTTCCTGAATACTATAAAAGTCATGAGGATCAAATAGGTTGTGCAACATATTCGTAAAAGTTTTTAAGTCATCTTCTCTGCGTACGTAATATGGTAGAAGGTTATACATTTCCATACCAGAATAATATAGACCCTTTTCAAACTTGACACTGTTATGCTGAATCTTTCTCAGATTTAAAACATTTTGGGTGCCATATGAATGTATATCCTTATTTGTATTATACAAGTGTTTGCTTTATTAATTTTAGAGAATTTATTAAATATTCATTATATACAGTTGGTACGTTATGTATTTTAAATAAATTTCTACATGACTTTGTATTAACATTTGATAACTATCTGATAGCTTTTTTCTGAGTAATAAGTATTCTTTTACTACATATCTGGCTGAGTTCCCAAAATTAAATTCCATATTTGAGGACTGAATGAAAAAAAGGCGAAATAGGCTAGTTTAATAGCTCTATAATCAACCCTATCATTTAATAGTCACAACATATATAATATTGAAGATAGTTTGCTATCCAAAATTTGGATGTGATAAGACTAAGATAAATTGTTTTCAATCTGTAGACCCAAAAATTTAACAACTTTTGATTCATTTATAATTGTTTGATTATATTCATTTAATATCATTGGCCTTTCTTTTTTTAATTTACAGAACTGCATAACATTTGTTTTAGAGACATTTAACACTAAATGATGTGCCTCAAACCAATTTAATAATGTATTCAAGACACTTGTACTTTGTAACATTAAGTGCTGTCTATTTATTGCTTTAATAAAATGGTGTAATCTGCAAAAAGAAACAGTTCACTTATGTTCATCACTTTTGGTAAGTCATTTATATATATCAAAAATAATATGGCACCCAAAAGGCTTCCCTGAGGGACACTGTATTTTGTTTGTTTCCATGTAGACCTGGTACAACCATGTTCATTATTTAGTTCAACTAACTGATTACGGTTAGCTAAATACGATTTTAATAGATTATGTGCCATGCACTTAATTCCATCATTTTCCAGTTTTGTAACAGAATTGAATGATTCACCAGGTCAAAAGTCTTTGACAAGTCACAAAATAGTCCATAGACTAATTCACCTTTGTCTAAGGCATCAAGTATGGCTTTTGTGAGATAAAAAACTGACGTCATTGCAGCCCATGTCACTAAGGGCCAGTTACACCACACACGCTTACCTTGGTTACCTGAGTTAAAAATTTAGTTGACTGAGATTAGTCATTCATCACGTCCCGCAACACACTAACTTCAAGGGGTGGCACTTAGGCACTTAATACCCCCCCCCCTTTTTTTTTAAAAGAGCAATTAATATTTCCCTCTCTTTAACTGTAGTAACTTCCACAGTAAATTTGCCAAAAACTATTTAAATAGCACCATTTTGCGCCACGAAATCCAAATTTTTCCGGGGGAGCAGTCCCCCCCAAAAAACGCTTTATTGACTCATGTATATCCCACTACGGCTGGTTATGCCTGCAGATGCTAACCACTCAAAAGTCAACGAAACAAGCACGCTTCGCGTTCACTATCTACATTTGTACAGTCACAGGGCGGGTCAGGATTTCAGACAATGAGGAATGATCCCCACTACATCTTTTAGGCACCACTGTGACACCAGCACTCGAGGAATTCCAACCAACCGTCTTGCACCTGCCCACGTACAATGACGGAGGAGTGGTATTATGATAGTGTTTGCAACTTTGCAGTTTCCTACCCCAGAGACCAATGCATGATATTTGCACTACCATGCATGATAATTACAGGAATGCCAGCATTCACAACACGCATACCTAGACTACTAAGACAGGCAATGTACTTATCACACACCCAAGTTGATTGCAGCATAAGAGCCAACTTCCCCACCCCCATACAGCTTCTCAAAACCATTTACGTGGATGTACAGCATGAGCCAAAAAGATATACCCGATATTAAATATTTATTTTACAATAACAAACACAGATCCACCAGATATCAACATTGGACACGATAGGGTAACTCAAAATGGTTTTTTAGATGGTTTTGAAAATATCCGCAAGGCGGTGGCCGCCAACTGCGACACACACTGCGAGATGCCGTTGGAACACAGCCATAACGTGCATCATTTTGTAAGGGTGCATGCGAAGGTTTTTATGCAGAATTCGTCGCACTGATGTGGCAGACATGCCCAGAGCCATGGCATGTTTATGTGCAGACCATCTTGGTGACTGACCAATTGACGCCCTCACAGCTTGGATGTTTGCAGGTCTCTGTGTTGTCTGAGACCGTCCTGGAGATTTACTCTTCATTGCTGACGGCGAAATGTTGCAACCCAGTGGCGAATTGTTTTCCGATTTGGTACTGTCCCGTTTGGCTGAATGTTGAAGTGTCTTCGAAAGGCTCGTTGTGTCGCAATGGTGGATTCATTTTTCCGAAGGAACATTTCGACAGTGTAAGCACGGTGCACACCTGTCCACGGCATGTTGCAGACTGTCCCGCCACACACTGTGCCCTGTCAATGTGTACACCACCTTCCCCCTGTTTCTCTCACCTCCCAATGACCTTGGCAATGATAAATGGTATTAACCCATTCTGTAATCGTTTTCCTTCGTGTTTCACTTGCGCACAAGAGCCAACAGGTCACAGACAAATTCCAAAATTGTCTCGCAGAGTGTGTCGAAAATGGCGGCCGTCACCTTCCTGATATTTTTTTTTCAAAACCACACAAAAACATTTTGAGTTACCCTATCACGTGCAATGTTGATATCTGGTGTATCTGTGTTTGCTGTTGCAAACATTAAATATTTCAAATTGGGTATACCTTTTTGGCTCACCCTGTACAACATTGCAGCATTTTGCTGCTTCATATAAAATCTACAATACGACTTACACACAGGTATAAAAGAAAATAAGCATGTGTGAGTAAAACAATCAAGTGTTGGGAATAACTACTAAGTACAAGAAGGGACCTGGTCAGTTTAGCAAGGAAAACCATAAACCAACACAATGAGTAACATGACAAAAAAGAATGTGTATGCAGAAAATACTGTAACAACAAAAATGGAGAAAACGATGACAGCATAAAACATCAAAGTAGATGTAACATGTAACAGCTGATGAAACATGCACAAAAAACCCAGCCAGGTGCAAAGTTTCCAGAACTAGGCTTTTCGAAAAGACATTGTGGCATTCCATAAAACGCTGCAATTGTTGTCGAAGAAAATTTGCTGCATTTTTGTGTGTTATCTTTGCTGTTCATTCAGGTTTTCGTCATTGCTCAATAATATTATTTCTTGGAATTTTATGTGTGCTAATTTCTTAAAAATTACTAATTATTAATTTTTTTGTACGTAGTTAATTTTTTGTGCCAACATTTTTCAACCAAAATGTTTCTCTGAACTTATAAAATGTTTAGATGAATGACATTTTGGGTAGTCACTTTACTCCAATTGCAAGCAACATTCAATTATTTTAAGCACATTGCTATATTTATGCTTCTATTAATTCTGATTTAACCAGTACTGTGCAGAGGAGCAACACTGTCTCGTAACTTAAGTATCATTGGAATACAAAACATAATTACGCAAAAATACACACAATTTCATTGTTGTATAGGATTATTATTATTTGGCAGATATGTTATCATCTACAGTTTCAAGTGTGCAGATTTAAATAAGTGCAGGCTGACAATTTACTGTTCAGGATAAACTGAGCAATGCTTACAATTTTTTGTGAGCCATATGCCTCCATCTTTACTATGTTAAATACAAAAACTTCCATGTCACTGAAAACTAGTATATATAATCATTTCACAACTGCCAAAACTATTCTTCAATATCACCAATAAATAAATTTTATTATTATTATTATTATTTTAAGTGCTGGAAAGTGTTCCCTATAAGGTGAACTGTTTAACGCCATATTAATGTTGATGAGACAAAATGCTGATAGTACTCATGAGGGGGGAGGGGGTTCGGCACTCCACGCTTGCTGTATTCTGACTTCTCTTCACACAGTGCCAGTGTGAGGTCACTGTGCATAAAACTGGCTCACTTCTAAGTCCACAAATCAGTGTAAGATGCACATTTTTATACAGCATTTGTGAGAGAGTGATCAGGTGGTAATCATTAGTCTTACAATGATAAAAATACGTAATAGCAATTGTGTAGTGACAGATTGCAATAATTTGTAATGATCTTCTGAAGTCACCACAGAAGAATGACAGGATGTTTCCATAAATATAGTAGCAGCATATTCCTTCATTGTTCCTTTATTGCTCCACGTAACTCACGCTGACACCGTGTCCAGTGAGTGAGGTAGGAACGGAGCTGCGTCGGAATTCTCTGGGCGCCACCCGGTTAAGCGTGTAGCCGGGAACACGAGGCTCAATGTGTCGTGGTCTGTTCGTGCCGGCGTGCCCCCTCTCTCACCTGGCGAGTCGAAAGAGCTGCGGATCGGGAAATCAGGGAGGATCTGGAGAAAACTACACCTTACATGGGCACTTATGGGGCGGTCCACACCCCCATACCCTAGGGCCTTAAGCGAGCCAGTTCCAATGGTGAAACAAAGTAAAACACTCGGCCGGATAGTTGCACACGCGCGTTACATTTCTCGCTGGACGAATCAGAGTCCCGAAGCACACCACGTCTCTCTCGTTACATCCGTCACGCCCGCTGCTTCCCGACTGCCTTCTTCATGCACTGGTAGAGGGAGGGGGCAGCAAAGCCATGTGTCCTGCACTGGCAGATGGCCGAGATGGCAGGTGTCGCACTCCGGTGTCGTGAACAGGGTTGCCAACAACTCGGTTTCAAATTTCCGTACTCAGATGAAAAAATTTCCGTACCAACACAAAAAATTTCCGTACCGTTTTAAAAGTACGTAAGATTAATTTTAAAATATATTTTTAATGTCACGTATTACATGCCGGTGTTTATCCCCTTTGAAAGTTATAAAAATACAAATTAAATTGTGATGAACTACAAATGTACTTCTTCTAAAATCATAGTTCTTACTACAGGTTTACTATCAAAGGTACGACTCCCTTTAAATCAAAATGCAAAATATTTTAACACAAAACCAAACAAAGTAAATGAAGACAACATTTTCTATACACAGTGTCTGGATATTAAATTTTGTACCAGTTAGTGTAGATCTAGTGAATGGTTACGGTATTTAGCTACGTTCGAAGGCCACCTCAACGATTGTATGAACATATAAACAAACACGATTTTTTATTTTGATCACGTGGTTTCAAGGGCCAACAACTTGTGCTAATAATAAAAGAACTGTTCTCTTCATTTTACCACAAGCACACACGCACCATAATTTCACATTAGAAAAGAAAACTTTATAAAAATTTGAGAAATGGTCACGCATTACAACATTCGACAGTGTACCGAAATTCTACACTGAGAAATTTGCATCATTAAAATTTCCGTACATGTAGCAAAAATTCCCTACTATTAGCGTACGGACCGTACAGTTGAAAAATTTCCGTTCATGCCAAATTAAATCGTTAAAATTCCGTACATGTACGGAAATTTCCGTACGGTTGGCAACCCTGAGTTCACACACGCCCTGCCACTGTCACTGATCCGCGTGGCCACACACACTCCAGTATCATACATCTGCCATTACCAACTAGCGCACACCTGCCACTGACACACTCTGCGAACACCTGCCGCGACCAGGTGCAACTCCACCTGGCCTGTGGCCTGGTAGGACGACAACGCTGACCACACTATCAACAATACACCATCTTTATATATAAAAGAGAACAATGATTGACTGACATATCAAACTGCAACCCCAAACCACTGGACCTAGAATCGTGAAATTATTTATGTGCATTCCCCTCAGGTCGAAGGCGAGCACTAAGAAGGTATTTTTCGAAATTCAACCTCTAATGGGGTGAAAAGGTAAGACGTATTTCTGAAGAAAGATTGATAGAGCTCGAACCCAACAGCCTATCATCATGGTTTATAATTTAATGGTACTCATGTAAAAATGCTTATTAGCCATTTTCTGGAATATTCAAAATTCAAAATTTTAGGGGGGGGGGGGAGGAACCTTAAATGTGTTTCCCAATAACTATCGATATCTAGTGAATCTTTTGGGATAGAGAGTTGATTTTCCTTTCAAAAGGTTGGGTACGTAAATATCCAAAAAAAGTAGTTTAAGGATTTTTTATTAATTCGAGCCCCAAGCAGTAAAAAGGGGAAAAATATGTTTTTTATGAATCGTCTACATCACTGGAACACAAATGGCTATCGTAGTGATTTTTACTTCAATTGGTTACATATACAAATTACTATAACAGGTCTCCAAGATGTTACAAGTTTGATAATTAAGGGTGTAAAAATATGTGAAATGTGATTTTGATTATTTCTCCATATCTATCGAACCAAAACCCGATGTCGAAGTTCTCTTCTGGTTTAGATTGATTCTTATGTAAATATCCAAAATAACATTTAAATATATTTTACAAATTCGGTCCTAAAGAGGTAAAAAAAGGGTTAAATGTGTTTTTGATTCACAATTGATATATACCGACCACATTGATATTTTATATAGCGACGTGATTTTTGTTTAAGATAGATGCTTAGTTGCTTACTCAAATACCTGAAAAGCAATTTCACGAATTTTCGAAATACACCACCTAAGGAGGTGAAAACGGATGAAAAGACACAAATATTAAACAATACACGGAAATAGAAATTAGTTGAAAAAAAAAGTTAATCACATAACCATACTTGTCTACATGAAATTTTGGTCAGTATTTTCTACACTTGAGACAGTTAACGTACAATGTAACTTTAAAAAATTCCCTGCATTTACTAAGCTACTAATTAAACCAAATTATATTAGGAGGCAAAGTCCTGTATGATTACAATTTTTCAACCAGTGCATGTATAATGTAATAAGTTGGTCACACAAAAATTTAAAAACATGTAGGTATACCTACATAAAGACTTACAAGTGTTCTCTGCCATCAATAAAGTCTAATAAATTCTGTATCGTCATATATTTTAAACAACTATCAACACTGGTTCGCACAGTTTTAAAAAATGTCTTCAGTTCTTGAATTGCAGTTTCTCGAGACACATCTAAAGGAAAAACACTAAAGGCTTTAATAAAAAATGTAAACATATTAGGTAACGTGAGAATATGCCCACTTAAAATTCAAGGAAGGCATCCAACACTAAAACTACTGTTGGCACAGTGTTTCGAACTTTGTAATATAAAAACATTTTTTCTTCAAGACAAGAACAACAGGGTCCAAATAAAATGGCAACACATAAAAGACGAGATATAAGAAATAAACCAGGTGTCCACCAATCAATCCAAAAATCTTCCCGTCTCTTTGTGCAGACTAATTTGGTTGGTTGTCTATGTGTAACGCATCAAGCTGGGAGAAAAGAGGCAGAGTGACAAAGAATCCCTTGAAAGAAAACCCATTTTTCTCTCATTCTTTTTACCACATAACCTGCTCCAACATTTAACTTTCCACCACTTTCTGAAATCTGTATGTAAAAAAGTCCCAGTTATTTACCTAAAAAACTGTCAATGTTTAGTAAAAAACTTAGTGTAGTGAATTACACACCTTCTCCATCAAATCTGAATGTGTTTAGCCAAATTTCTGTGCAAAATATTAGACTGCACGATTTAAACATGAAAGAAAATGTGCATCATACGAGTATAACAATAGTTACATTTCAAAGAGTGAAGAACAATAAACTCAATTGCCATTAAATGACAAAAACTAAAAAAAGTTTGTTGTTGTACATGTGTGTAGCATGAAGAGTTAGGCAACCATTCTACGTATTTAAGATGTCAATCAATTCAGTAACGTTGTGCTGTCTGCCGAAATAGTAAACATTAAAATAAGTGTCTCTTTGGGAATATCTAGCATTATTTAGTGTCTCTTTAAAAGAATGTTACAGCAAGAAAGGATAAACGATGAGAACATTGTTAATCATTTGCATTTAGAAAATTATTCCCTGGTTTTGGAGACAAGCAGCAGAAGCAGGGGTGTGCAAAAAAACACAATCCATGCAGCGTGCCAACTACTAGAACGCGAGCTTCTTCCAACTTACAATTTGACGCTGAAGATCCTCAACCTCACGGTCACGCTCAGTCTTGACCTCCTTCAGTTCGTCAGCCAGGGCATCTCTCTCCTCTCGCACGCGAGCAAGCATTTCGTCTTTCTCGCGAGCTGCTGACCGGCCACGTTCCACTATCACCTCCAGAGCCTTGATGCGTTCCAGCAGGGCATTGCGCTCATTCTCGGCCCTTCGCCGCTCCACACCCTCCTCGCCTGCTTGCCGGCATAGCCTGCCCACCTGCGTCTCTAGTGATGAAATTTTCTCACTCCACGAAGACTTGATATCAGATAGGTGAAGGTGGGCCTCTTCGAGCCGTCGCTCTAATAGAGCCCTCTCCCCGAGCAGGGCCTGCACCCTCTCGTCTATAGACAGTTCTGCACCGAGGTTCATACAGTCTGCGTTCGTTCGCTGCTCTAAAACTGCTACGCGGTCTTGCAAGTGTCGCACTTCCTCCTCGCTCTGGGCGAGCTTGCTCGACAGCTGACTGCGCTCTCTATCTGAGGAGTGTCGCAAAGACTCCATTTCATCCTAAAGGAAACAAAATTCTACATTTGGACTATTGAAGAACGCTGTCATACTTGGTCTTACAAAATACAGCTGCCAGCAGTAATATTAAGCAAAGTACTCATAAGTGACAACAGAAATTGTTTCATAGCATGCAGCACCTCATGAACAGAAACTAAAAAAAGCCAAAAAGCGCATTACAAAAGAACATACCTGCAACACAAGGTCACGCAATCCTTCACCGTAAAAGAACATCTTCAGCAATAACACAAACACAGACTCCATTGGGCTCCAGCAGTGACATCCATTTGACAAGTGACTCACGTGCACAGAACGAAAGCTAGCTGTATTTTTGGTGGACAAACAAAAGTACTCCTGTGTCTGCACCTACAACTTATCATGCGTGCTCGATCAACTGTGTACCACAAGAAACTTATGTGACTTTGTTGCTGCTAACCAGCCACATAACTTACACGTGGAAAGAAAGCTACCTACAGTGTACATGTCCGCAATTTTTGCAACCAACATTTGAAAGCAAACCAGAACCAAATTATTTTTGCATTGCATTCATGCAGGCTCCCAAGCAAAACCCAGCAATGAGTTTAAATTAATAAATAAAAAAACAGAAGCTCTTGTAAAAGTAATTTTTAAAAGCTTCAAACTAACATAGTTACTACAACTGTTTATGGTAACATTACCACTTAAGTAAAAGAGTAACCAAAAACAGTTACAGTATCTTTTCAACACACATTTTAAAACACTGCCTACACACTAAACTATACGATACCACATAATTGTGATTTCTTCACACTACATAACCACACACGAAAAAATCACTCTACGAATTAACTATTTATCTGTTACTTCTGCAAGTTAGGTATTACAAACATTGGCATTGATTTTAATGTAAATTTTTTTCGCTAGACAAAACTGCTACAGATATTTTGTTTGAACTGTACAAATTCAAAGAGTGAGAAAGAAATAATACATGATCATAATCAACAAAATTTAACAACATAATTAGTGGTGAATATCAAGATTAGCTACTCAGTCATTGTATACAGACTAACTATCGATTTTAGCTGTAAAGTTTGTTGATAAAAAATTTTTCTATGAAGTAGTCTCACGAAAAGAAAATGTTTCATTATGTTAAGTTAGTTAAGCTTAAGTACCGATAACCATACAGGACTGTATTGACTGATCAGGAATCAGTCAAGTGTGCCCCAAATAAATTTTCTCCTTCCAAATTACATGCCTTCAGAGCCACTGAATTCAACCTATGAAAACAAAATATCCCTACACCTAGTAATTATCCTGATGGTACGTCAGGATTTTCGGTTAGAAGAAAAATCTTGGACGTTATTGTATTTTCTTATTGTTTGCTTAATAATATGGTTAAAGTAGATCCTCAAAATCTGCCTACCACTGAAACAGTCTTTCATTCGTTGGAAAGGGAAAATTTTTGACAGTTTAAGACCTTAATTCTACAGTGAAATCTCAGTATAAAGTACTTCAGTTTAAAGTACTTTTCATTATTAAGTACATTTGCTGGAACCTCTACAGAAAGTTTTCCATTAAATAACTGTTCAGTTTAAAGTATTTTCAGTATTAAGTGTAAAATTTCAAGTTCCCTTCATGTACTTTGTAATGAGATTTCACTGTACATTTCATCAGTAGGTCCTAAGCTAGGATAGTAGAAAATCAGGGTTGCTACAGAATAGCAGGATCAAATTTCCCTGACTTATCCATGTTTTACACACCAAAATAAAAAGTTTCCAATATTTTTCATTTAATAAAGATAGCCAAGCAGAACTGTATTTTAAAGCCATTCTGTAAACATAATCACTGCTCTGCTTTTGCAAATGGGCTGTGGCTAGTTTGCCTGTGTTTACCACATTTAGCTACTACAACCGGAAGAACATCCATAGGCAATAAGTTTCAGTTGGGTTGTTGTCGAATACAAACAGTTCTGGAAGCCTTGTATTTTCTATACTGTTCTGTTGATACAATTATACGTAGGCCTACTGTAAAATCATAGAGCAATTTACAGAAACGAAACCAATTGTAACATATGTTCCAATTTTTTTAAATTAGAGAAAAATAAAAATTTTAAGTTACTATTTATTATTACTAACTGAAGAAAATATGAAGCAAGTACAATAATTCAATTCACAAAATTATTGCAAACACAGGACTTTATTATAGAAGATATGATTCACTAGACCTAAAGTTTGTATTACACATTTCAATTTGCAGTCCCCAAAAGCAATTTCCCTGATTTCTTCAAGCTTTCCCTACACACTTTCAAATTCTCTGGCTTCCAGGTTTTCCCTCTCCCTGCTTTCCAAACCTGTAACAACCCTGTAAATATACTGTGTATGTCTAGAATCCTACATAATATTCCTAACAATTTCAATTTGAGTTGTGCTCACATTTCTCAACGACATCATGTATACATTCTGACAATTTCGAGGACCATTTGTCACATCAATTGAACTAAAAAAAAATTAGGGAGGCTGGTTTCACATGAATCTGTGAATCTGGCAATGGTAAATGGGAGTGGGGAAGGGACATGTCTGAGTATGAAGTAACTACAGCAGGTTTCATAATTTCTCAGGGTAGGGTTGTTGATGGATACAACAAAGGTTGCTGCAATCATAAATTTTTAGTGCCTAAAAACCTTGAAGAACTATGCATTTTCTTACTGTTGTATGCGTGGATACTTTGCTGAGTTTATTGATAGCTACTGTATGTTGAACTATGTACTACTCTCACTAAAGTGAAGAGATTTTGGTCAGCACTTAATATCTACGTCTTTAATGAAGGTGAGGGTGACATGTGAGTAGGGAGCAGTGCCAGAAAAAAAACGGGGGAAAAGGGAGACTCCCCTGAGAAAACCCACTGACCAGCAACATCGTTGAGCATAATTCCCACATGCAAAAATCCAGGGACCAACCCCATTGGGAACTGAACCCGGATCGTCTTGGTGGGAGGCGATTGCTCTAGCCACTGTACCAACAGTGACCCCTCTCTTCTATCACCAAATTAAAAAGGAAGGAAAAATCATTTTCTGAGGGAGAAGGACGAGTACGCAAAGGTTTTCAAAGACTGATGTTTGCTATTTCTCATTCTCCAGTGCTTGTGCTGAGACCCAAATTTAATACTGTTCTACAGGTGGCGGCATCTAGTTTAACTGTCGAGACAATGTTGCTCCAGAGAATCAATACGATTTTTAAGCCTAAGGCTTTTGCTAGCTGAACATTGTCGAAAGTCGTGCAGAAGTATGGGACTTATCAAAAGAAGGCGTTGGCATGCATCTTCGAGGGGGAGAAGTTTGAAACTTACAAAGTAAGTGTAGAATCTAAATTGTAGATAAACAATCAGGCACTCAACGACTTTTCAACCATCCAATGCACGAAAAATTGGCAGCTGGACAATGAGACTCACTCGGCTTTGCTTTAATATTATTCATGTGAAAGGAGGTTTTATCACACAATGAGTTTCAAGTCGATAACGTTCCTAGGTTTGATGGATTTGAAGCGGTTTTCGTTCGGTTGTCCATACTACAGCCGAATTGATTGTGAGCTTTAGAGAATAGTAAGAAAAATACAAGGAAATAATCTTAAAAGAGGAGATGATTCGTAAATGACTAAATATACAATAGTAAATGGATTGCTGTTCCACATAGGCATCAAGAAAAAAATTTTTTTGTCCCACTTAGCAGGAAGGCTTTAAAGAAGAAATATTTTTAGAATTTGAGTGTGCGACGACATTTAGTTGTTTCCAAAACAATTATTAAAATAAAGAATTTTTTGCTTTGAATGTATCGGGAAATTTAACTATATGTTAAAGGATCTGATGATTGCCAAGGGGTGAAAGAAGTCACTAAATTCCAAAGTAGGATTACATTCTGTTTACTTCAAGTTCCAGTCTGACTGGATACATGCTATACTTTTCAATCTATTACCAAGGAACAAATCGGAAACAATTGTTTCATTATTGCTGTGGATGGATTTACAAAGTTTATTTTTATTCTTTTGTGTGATATGGAAATGTAGTCCATTCACAAAACATTAGTAGAAAGTGCTTGGAAGTTATTTGGAAGACCTGAATTATTAATTTAAGATAATGCTGCAGATTTTAGTGCTAAAGATATGAAAAGACATGTACTTCACTTGGTGATAAAGCATACTACAAGTCCTTGCTACACCTGTCCCAATTTATGTGAGTAAACGAAAATGTCAAAGCAGCTCTGACAATATATCGTC
The DNA here is from genome assembly GCA_003012365.1 of Medauroidea extradentata. NCBI lineage: Eukaryota > Metazoa > Arthropoda > Insecta > Phasmatodea > Phasmatidae > Medauroidea > Medauroidea extradentata. Next base: position 18,620 of record PNEQ01007446.1, on the reverse strand, counting down.
AGTATATTCAAATTGATTGGGATGAGTCCTTGTCTCTTCTCAATGCTGTATTTAATTCTACATTGCACTTAACGACTTGGTAAGCACCAGCTTCTTAATTTTTGGGTTATGATTTGCCTCATCCTTAAACGATTATTTGGGGTTTGTAGGCAGGGTTTTGAAGGGCTCAAATCCTCGTTCTTTACAGGCATTGTGAGAAAAGGCACACAATGTCTTGGATAAAGGGCTGCAGAGGCCACCCAGAAAGTATATTCATGGATATCTGTTAATATACAACAAAATAAGTGAGAGAGTTTTTAAGAGACCTCGAAAAAAAATGTTGTACAACCACTTATCATCATCTACATATGATACTGTACAATATTTTGGAGATGGAAAGGCAGATGTAAGGAATGTAGCAATTTGCAAGTGACAATAGCCTCTATGGTACCACAAATGTGCTACGATGTTAATTCGGGGGCCTACTATGTGCTACGATGTTAATTCGGGGGTCTACTAACAAATTTGTTACCTAATAATATTAGTAAGACTGTGTATATATTGAAATATGTAATGCCTTTATAACATAACCAGTTCTGTTAAAACATCACAGAATGATTTACACCAAAAGCACGTGATAAGGTGCAACCCAACACAAATGTGGAAGTACTAATTAAAAGGACCTTGATACTGTCAAATTTCTGCCTACTGTCTACTTCTACTAATAAAATAAAAAACTTTAATTTTCACTCATAAAACTTTGTTACTAAAGTACTTGTATTATACGAGCATGTCATAAAAAATATATTCAAAATAAGTTACATGCCGTTACTAACATTCTACCTTCAAATACTGAAAAGGTAACTTGAACTGCTACCTTAATGAAAAATGTGAAAATACCATACAGCTCTGTTGAACAACACACCTCTAAGTCCAAACTTTGTTTACGGAAAATTCACTAAGCACAATATTTGCACTATCTATAGCTGATTCAACTACTGAATTTAAATTAGTATAAATTTGACAGTATAAAGGACCTCCTTTTGTAATACAAAACTGCTTACTTGCAAAGTGTCAAATTCTTCCTCGTAACGTCTCAATCTATTCACTTCAGATTTTAAAGTTTCAATTTGAGCTGAGCTTTCCTTCAAGGAATTAACTTTTTCTGCAATTTCTTGTTCTTTTACAAGAAGCTGAAACAAAATCCATGTTTGTAAATATATAATTCTACCAGTTGTCATACAATATAGTACTATGAACTGTACATTATTATTATATTGCCAACATTAATTGGCTTTAAACCACAACACTTTGGTCAATTTTAGAGTCCAGTGAGGAAAAGTTGAGGTGGCATACTGTAAAACTGAAAAAATGCAAAATAAAATTGTTAAAAAATAAGTTGTTGATTTTGTTTATAAAATGGTATTGCAACCATTTTGCTTGAAAACAAAAGTGACATTAAAACACATCACTTTCGTGTAAAAATGTAAAACAAATATAAATTATGTTGTAGATCAATGCAGTCTTGAATTTACACCATGGTTATGTTCCTCCTCTAAAATATTACCAATAAATTCAAAATAAGAACATTATTTTTCCCTGTGTGGCATTCTAACCTCTATTTACGGCCACCATGCTTGATTTGCAGCTTGAAAAAATCTTGACGGTCTGAGAATACCATAAGAAATTCTCAGTTTTTCCTTAGATTTCACTCACCCAAAATTACTCACAGGGCCTACAAATGCCACTTGAAGTCGTCGCTGATTCACGTATAGGCAGTTTGCGATAAAATAAGCACTTGAAGCCTTGGTCACTTTTTTTACAATCAACCAATTTGTATTTTTTGCTACTTTTTAATACAAACACAGCAACGTGGGTAAAGTGTATAGACTGCCTTGTACTTAAAAGTCAATGTCCGAATCCACAATAAAATATATTTTATGTTATATATACAAGCGATCTTCGTAAGTGACTACTCTGTTGCAAACAGTCTACCTATAACATTATTGGGAACGTGGTGAACACTTTTGTACTACAGCGATGCAGTTTTAAATAAAATACTCTAACTTCCCTCCTCCCTACACTACTGAATTACCACACAAACTTGTCATACTCAATGTAACATGGTGTCGACTAATCTTTGACTACGAAAGAGAGAAAATATTGGTACATATACATTCTGAAAAGCTAAGGTGTTGGTGCACCAATTCTTGTAATAATTAACAGAATGAGGACTACAAAATGATGGTGTATTTTTACTACCTTGCTTCAAAATCTCTTTTTACTAGGCCTGCAATTATTTATGAACATTCTAACACCAAGACCCTGTCCAGTGGACTTATTATGTACCACAGCCGCAAAGTTGCTTCCTGAGCGAACCACCCTAACATTGAGTTTACTTCGAAAGTTATTATGTACAACCTAGTTGCGTTCACGCTCGTGAGCTCGGATGCAAAGACCAAGAAGAAAAACTGAAGAAAATTTGTGCAGCTACAGAAGGCAGCGCCAAGTAACGAAAGCTTTGCATTACTCATCGAAGTAATTAATTAAACATTGTGTTTGATCAAATCATTATCATAGAATGATTTTGCAGTAAACAAAATTGCTTGAAATATGTTTACTTTGTCAAAATTGACCTCTGTAATATGTTCATATGATCTAATTTAACAAAGGCGGATCCATAACCAAAATTAGTTTGTGTTTTTATATCAAAGGCTAAATGATAGATAACCCCCCCACACACAAATGCAGTGTTAATTTTTTCATTATGCGATTTATGTAAGGGAGAGTAGTAAACTAATGGCTATGAGTGAAAAGGAGATAAATACTGGACACGAGCAATCTACGTATTTGCAATGAATAGAAGACTACTTCACATCAGCAGAGGGTTGTGAGTTTTGTCAGAATGTAATGTCAGCTAGAAATTTTGAAGTAAAAGGATAACTTAGAACAACGTCAGCATTACATAATAAACAGAAATCACATAACATATTTTAAACCTCTTTTGAACTCTGCATAGGGCTAATATAATTGTTATGTCCAAGTATTTTGTTGGTTACATATCTGTAATAAGCCTACATAAAAGTAATCCCCGATATTTACGTAAGTACATTAGGTCTACAAGGAAACTGTATTCCAGTCTATAAGATACGGTGTACTTTTATTTTATTTTGACTCCCATCAAATATCTATACAGGATTTGCTCTAGTGTAAAATTGTTCGCAAGAATCTAGGCCTAATTGTGAATTATGTATTTCATATCTGCATGTTAGCTAATATATATTACTCATTTTAAAAATACTATAAACACTGTAAAATGCTGGAATATGAGGCCACAGAGTGGGATCCATACGTTGCGGCTGGGGTACAGAAACTGGCGAAGGTGTAAAGGGCAGCAAGATGGGTGAAGGATGGGCCCTAGGTGGAGACATCAGGTGTAGAATGGTGAGAAGGAAGATAGTAAGTTTGTAGGCCATCTGTAATGAAGGAAATGGGATGGAGTGAAGGACAGGCGGAGAGTTTAAACACTGGTAAAACTGTAGGCCTATAGAGAGGATTGGGAGGGTTACACTGCCACCTAAGAGAAAGTACAGGGGAAGAGGAAACACCAGGGAGAAAGTTTGACTTGATTTAGACCAAACACCAGTAAGTACATCAAATTTCAAACAAACTGCCAAGAAAGTTTACTTTGAGATAGCCTAATAATCGTACAAAACACAACGTAATGTCATTTGCTAGCTTGTGAAATACATATTACAGTAGTTGACTCGAAACTCTGGGACGTTTGTTTTACCGGTATTGCCTCTTTTAGCAAATCAGACTTCTCACGACAACATATTCCAGCTGTAGTTGCATAATGCCACATTTTATAGGTCTGTATATTTTAAATAAAAATGTAACTAATTGCCTACACGAATTATTCAACTTATGCGTGTTTGGAAATAAATTTTTCTGCCTTGTTCGTGTTTACACTAACAATCAGCTGATTTTGCCACAGACTTAATATGCGCCACAGATTAAGCAGCGTTCGATATACACATTCGGAAGAAAATCAGAGGCGTAAAAGTACAAAACGTAAAAGTTTTCTTGTTATCGCAGCAAAAATTGAAAATTTATTGTAAAAAGGGTAGCCAACTGCTCTTTACCGTCAAAGCAAAACTTCTGACGTCACTTCCTTCGCAAAAAAGATTTGCACCAAAGGAAACTAACTTCTGAAGCAAATATTGTCGTACATAATCACTCCAGGAAAGTGAAACGCTATCTTGGAAGTGAAAGGAAAGCAAATTGCTTCGTTAGTCGACTTTGTGTTGGTGGTACATAATAAGCCCGCAGTGATATTACAAATCCTTGAACAAACAATAATTACGGTAACAATCCTAAACAGACATGATTATATCTGATGGAAGAAGCCTGGACGGATCTACTATATCCTTATTAGCACGCTTACAAACACATTTAAATATTCATATTTCAAAAAATCATATGTACATTTTGCAAGTAAATGGTCTAGGCTACAATGTAAAGAAACACACAAAAATTTTAATGAATAACAAACACACAGGACTTTAGTGTATTGTGACATATCTATAAATGTCCCAGATAAAATACTAAACAAACATTACATACTTACCAAATGTTTAACTTTTGCCATTTCCTGAGTTTGGAAACCCTCTAACTGGTCAATATCTTCCTGATACTGAAAAACTTTCTTTTTGTATTCTGAAAATAAGAAACATGAATACAGAGACTACAATTAAAAGTTTATTTGTTGCAGGACAATTCTGAAACATTATTATTCCACTAATAATTTTGCTGTGATTCAACTGTTCCCTCAACCTTTAAGGCCATGCTCTCTTGTCTCCAAGTTTTTTGCGAAAATTATTTTTTTAAGCTTAAACGAGAGCAGATATAAAAAATCTGTATGACAATTTTGTATAAAAATGGTTTTGCACGATAGCTAAATTTTCAAAACAAGAAATTATACGGTTTCGACTAAAAAGTCAATAAACCAGGATTTTGTTAATTACAAAATTTGCTAACAACGTAGTACATATTTACTGCCTTGAAAATATCAGCCAAGACGAATAAGACAATTACAAACAAATCTACCAGACAAACTTTGATATATGCTATCATTTAGGCGTAAATAATTAATATAACTAAAATAGCTGAAATAAGAGAGCATGGCCGTGACAAATAGGCAGCACATTATTAGGTGCTGCAGACATTTTTCTTGGATTAAAAAAAAATTCTGAAATTAGCCAGGAACAAGGAAATACTGCTAACTAAAAAGTTTATGTGGGAAAAAAAAAACCTGCAGTTTGCGGGGCGGGTTAAGACCACTATGCTGTTTATAAAATTAATGATTTTTCTAAGCATCACAGAACTTAATTTAACATTTAAATCCATAACCTTTAAAAATGGTGCAAAACCAAAAGTACTCCCAAAAAAATTTTTTATGTTTACTTAGCTGGATTTTCCAGCATACTTTTAACGAACTCCATCACAGAGTGCATTTTCTCGCAAACACAGCTCATGTACAATCCTATTCCTTGGGGATGTACCACATTTAGCCACCAGAGATATACAGCACTGCCATTCCGAATGATCTCGAAGGGAGAGAGCAACTCTTCATCACTGAATATTTATAATGTAATTATTAAAATTAGTTTTTGCACTTAGTAGAAAATTAAGTATTATAATAAATAATGCTTTCCTTCACACACTCATTCAGTTTATCTTAGTTTGGATTGACTGGCCACTACTACAGTACCGGTAACTTTTTAAATTGACTAACCAAATATACACACCACATATTAAGTTATGTAAACTAATTAAAATAATTTTTGCGACACAAACCTTCAGCTGTCTTAAGACTCTCTTCAAGACTCAGCTTTTGTCTTATTACATCTAACTTTTCTTCTTCAAGAACTGACTTTTCCTTCTCCAGAATCTCTATACTTTTAGTCCAACTTTCCTCCTTCTCAAGTATCATTTTTTTTAATTCTTCCTCCTTTTTCTCAAGTTTTTTACTCCATTCTTCATCTTTCTTTTGGAGTTTTTTCCTCCATTCTTCTTCACGTTTCTCCAGTTTCTTGACCTCTTTTGGTGTAATAACCTGAAAATAAATTCAAAATTGTACCACAACCCACAGTAATAATTTCATCATATATAACTTAATTTTCATTTGTATAAAGACTTAAATACTTGCACATTAAGGTGATCAACTATTTGGCACTAGGAACTGGATTTCAGAACACTTAAAATGTAGTAGTAAGTGTAATTTAAATATTTATTGACAAAACCTACCCCAAATATGCTTACCAAAAGTAAGAAAAAATATTCCACACAATGATTGACAGTACTTCACCAGATACGTGCCAAGCAAGAGTAAATGTAATGCAACTAAACAGGCCAGTCAATAAAAGTTTCGTGTCTGGAAAAATTAGGGTACAAATGATTTTTTTCTAGACGACAGATCAATACTAGCGGCGTACTGAAGTCCTCACTCCTCCCCACGGAGCATGTGCTTAGGTAGAGAGAGTACAATTTTGCCTGCCCAATTTATGAAGTAATAACTTATTTCCCCTTCAAACTTCTAATGCATTGTATCATTTACAATAAATTTAAATTATTCATTGTTATTAAATAAATAGAAAAATATTACAATTGCTAAAGTCAGTCAAGACAAAGTGTGTTTTAATTTACTAATGTCCCTTACATAAATAAACCAATATCAAGCTAGAGGTCACAGGCTACCACAACAGAGCCATTTCTTTCGTCCGTCACCTCCAAAAACAGCTGTGTGTTTAAGGTCTCGTGGTTATCGACCGGAACGTCTGCGATAAGGGGAAGGTACAACTTCTGGAGGCACTGTCTGATCTAAGACTGTGGCTGGAGGACTGGCAGTGGCATCTGTGTATGTAAACAGACGGCCTGAAATTGTATCACAAATTTATCTATTGCATTTACAAGTCTTAAGTTTTGAAAATTATTTGTAATCAGCATCCAGTTTTTAAAATTAATGTAAGTTATTCAACATAACGCAATGCCTGAATACGTTGCTGGTGGTAGTTTTATCTTGTTCTGGATGCCTTGTATGCAGTACAAGAACTCCTTCAACCTTGCATTAAACGAGTAGGCCTATTCCCATATTTTTACAATGTGCATTATGAAGTGTTATCTGAGACTGTTGGTTAAGACCATTAGCATTCATTTATTTCAAACAATTGCAAATAGCTCGAATAATTTTTAACCAAATACTTTGAAAAAATTTAAGACTATGTACAGCCATACGATAGCTACACAATTTTGCCAGAGCATTTTTTAAAATAAATTTCCCTTTTGCTAGCAAAAAATTATTTTGCTTAATTTTCACTTTTTTTGACAGCAAAATATGTGATATATTTCAGTGGCAAAAACCTAAAAATCCATTTGGTATATTGCAACAGAAAATTTCAGATACAAACAATGATATGTAAGTGTTAAAACTGTAAGAATGAATTATTCATACTTGTATTAATTTGCGTTAGAAAAAAATATTTTCCAAACCACTGCAAAACTAAAGAGCAAGGCCTTAACGTTATACTGTATACAGATTGTTTCAAAATTTTGGGGGAACCCTAATCAGGGTTGCTACAGAATTTCCAAATCAAATTTCCCTGATTTTTCTAGGTTTCCAGACAAAAGTTATAAAAATTCCAGTCTTTTTGTGGAGTTAAGATTCACGATAATTTGACTTAAAGTTAAAATAAGTTAAATTTGCATGACTGTTTTAAAAAAAAATTTTTATAGGTTAAATGTACCTGCTAAAGTTACTTGTGTTCGACACACTCAGTTACCAAAATCCAGAGAACTGTAATACGTAATAATTAACTGGAACTATTTTTAAAGTGAATTACTAAAATTTCATTCTCATGAAGTGAATGGTTGTGCAATTGCCCAAAAGTCAATCGTGAAGCCAGCAGCCATGAAGAAGTGACTCCGGTCCAAAAGTCAAGCTAGTCAACTAGACAACGACCGCAAAAACCTGCAAACTTCTACTGCTAAGCCTACAGTTTGTTCTACAATTTTGAATTTTCAGTCACCAGAAGCAATTTCCCTGACTTTTCCAGGTTTTCCCTGACCACTTTGAAATTCCCTGACTTTTCCAGGTTTTCCCTGTTTTCCAGGCCTGTAGCAACCCTGCTAATATATCTAGAGGAAAACAAATGTTAGTACATTGACATAGGGTCCGAAAATGCACAGCTTCACATAGTTCACAACGTGCAATGCACAGCAAGTACATATATTGTATTACCGTGGAATGCTACATCACACATTGTGTACTGTCTAATTAAATACAGTAATCTCTTGGTTTAAGGGTGTTCAAGTACGATAAAATCATAATTTTACAGTTATATGAAATATTGTTAGTATTGTAGAAGATACTTGTGAGTACAGTTTCCTCCCACGAAAATTTTTTAACTTGCATAGTTTTCTCATAACAGTGTGTCAAAGTCAAAACTTGCTTTTTCTGCTGCCATGTAAATCGTGAAAACCTATTGACTTACATAAGAGAAATAATTCACAGTGAAATAATATACTACGGGCAACGTAATAAAACATTTTTAAAAAATCCCATCAAATATTTTTGTTTTAAAAAAATTGCTGAGTTTTCAACTTTTTTCCTGTACATTTGCGATTTTTAAAAAAATACAAAATACTATGTCATAGTCTTTTAAATACTTTATTGCATAGCTCATGGTATGTAATATCACAGTGAATTATTTTATTCAAGTACGTCATTTAGTTTTCACTGTTCGCATGGCAGCAGAACAAGTAAATTTTGACTTTGACGCACCGAACTAAGAAAACTATGCGAGTTAAATTGTTTTGTAAGAGGAAACTGTACTCACAAGTATTGTCTACAAAACTAACAATGTTTCATATAAATATAAAATTATAATTTTATCGTACTTGAACACCCTTAACAACTCTCATGGGACTGAAAAAAAGTGTCTTTAAATTGAAGGAATTTTTAACTGAATGATAAAAGTATGTAGGGACTTTAGATGGACCAAAATACAGTTGTTAAAGTGAAAGAATCAAACTGGAAGACTTAGACATCACTGTATGTCTCATATCTGGTATGTAGATGACAATAATAGCTGTGATGGCATTACACAGTAAAACAATTCAGCCAGTGTGCTGTTCACTTTACATCTTGCACAGTGAACTGTTAGTGGTAAAATGACACATTTTCGGACGGTGTCAATATAAGATATTTTCCCCCCCTTTAGATGCGAGGATTGTTCCTCTATAATACTGTATTGATATAGAACTTTGAAACGTAATGTATATATAGTTTCATTTTAGTTCATGGAGTACAATATATATAGCGTGGTGCACCAACTAGAATAGTTTTGATGGCAATACGTGTGGAAAAAGGTCTTCAATAAAAAAGCATAGCCCACGGGGCAATGATCAATGCGCCACAAAGCATAAGATCTTCACTCTTGTTACGGGTGTTCAAGTGGTAAAAAACTAGGCCTACTTCAATGTAGGCCTATTACGTATAATATGTTTCGATGAAATTTTATCCAAGTACTAGCGCAGGTAGAGTATACAAAAGAAGCAACCAATTTTTTAAAAAATAATTTAGGGTCATTATGATACGGTTACAAATTTTTATATTTTGCAATTCAAATTTCAAAATGATGTTAGTAGTATTAGGCCTACCATAATAATTCACCTTTTAAGCCCCGTACACACTATCGTCTTTCTTGAGCAGGAATTTGATCCTACAAGGTGAACAAAAAGGTGTACACGACCTTGTGTACAAGCTCCATGAATATAGGCTACTGTAAACACCGAAGTACTTGCATGCTTGCTTGAACAAGCCTATTTTCCAAAACGTTCGCAAATTAGAATTTTGAGAGCCCTTTTTTGGTTTGTAATTATTTATTTTTTATAATATTAATTAAGAATGATATGGAATTTGTCATTATAAATCATAAAATACATAAGTTAAATACAGGAAAGAAACATCTCAACAAAATTGTTGTAACTATACAGGGCTTCAGTTTGTATTCTAACTCTCAAATAAAATATATTGGGATAAATAATTACAGTAAAACCTCTTTATAACCACCACCACTTTATAACAACCCTTTCCTCAAGAATCATGTAGTTTTAAAATAGCGGTTTTACTGCACAGTTAAACCCTCTATAAAGACCTACGGAACTGTGAGGGGTCTTTATAGAGAGCTTTCACTGTAATGTACGTTAAATAAAATCAAATGACTTGAAAAATGAAGCGCATTAAAATTATAACAGCATCTAAAATATTCTAGCTAGAATGCAAGATGTTACATGCACACTACTGGCATACAAGTCTGCCAGTCACATGATGCAGTATCCTTAAAAAAGGTGTACAACTTCGTGTTGAAAACTGATAACCATGTGTACTAGGCTTTAGAACAAACATTACAGGCACTAGTATACCATTAAGGTCATCTACGTAGCAGTTTTATTCACACTGGCACACAAAAATTAACTTTGTAACGAAATGCTTCGAAAAAAATCAAGGCAAAGATCAGTGATACAATGCACAATCTACGCAGGTGTTTTGCAAATAATGCACAGTTCATTCACAAAAAAATTACTTCCTGCAGTTTTATAACTTAACCGATCTAAAAAAAAATTTGTAAGTGCATCATTACCAGCCACTAACAATGTTTTTTCGTAATTAATTATTAAACAGACTTAGTAACATAATTTTCTGGATATATAATTTTCGGTACACAAGATAGTGATAGGCATAACATCTAATGTAGGTATTCACTTGCTGAAATTAATTTGTGTGACGTACTGTACAAGGATTTTTGGTGCAAAAATATCCTTAACATGTCGATTTTTGGTACGTCTGACTTAATTATCATTTACTTTCTAGTTCATCTAGCCTGTAAATCAAGATAACACTGCAAATATAAACTTAACAACTGCTACAAAATTTAGGTCAGTTTCGCCTATTTTAAAACTGTAACACCCATATCTTACTAAGCCCTATCATTCTAGAAATATTCAGCCTCATCATCCATACAAGAAATATCTATTATCAGTTAACATAGAAGTAATCTACTATTAGTACATTAAAAGCCCACTGTTGGTAGACATAAAATAATATCTGGTATAATGGATCTACTGTACTCAAAACTTATGTTGGGGGAAATTAACTAAAACATAAAACATTTAAACCTTGCAAAACATTTTTAAAATTAAACATAACAAAGTCAAATCTGCAATTGTCAACTAAACATAATTTTTAAACAAATTTTTTTCTAGGTACTCCTTGAATTTGACTACAATTAGAGAACAATAAACGAGACTGTTTTCAATGATGAATATTGAACATATACATGTGTGTGTTGTGGCACCACGTCACATTCCCAAAGACATTCGAACTGACCTTCCCATCTGCCAGACGCAACTCTGCGCTGTCCTGCCGAACAAGGCTAACTGGAGAGGCACAACGTTCGTCTGGCCACCCATCCAACGAAGCACTTCCTACACTCGAGCCAGACTCCCGTCTTGAGTGCCGACCCCTTGTCAGAGGAAGTGCACCCTTCTGTGCAGGAAGGGGCGGAAGCATCGTGGGGTCACTGCCCGTTTCTTCCTTAATCTTGTTTTTCAAGCCCGCAAACATGTCTACTGTTTGATGGCTACACTTTCAACTGCACCTCAACCTTGCACCCTGTAACAAATAAGTTAAAATACATTTACAATAACGTACAATACGAAAAAATTTACATTTACATCTAAATTCTTTCACTACGTTTAGGGCAAAACTTAAATTCAGATTGAACCTCAAGTGGAGTCAACTCAGAGTGAATGTACACCGAACCTGGATTTACGATAAATATTACAATACAAAATGAACTATAAACAAGAGTGAAGTTGGAGTCAACCTGGACTGAAAACGTAACAACATGATCTATTGGCGACAATACAAAGCTGAGAGAACAGACGACGAACAAAAAATAAAAGTTGCTCCAAATTAGACCTTTCTTCATGAGACATTCCACTAGTTTTGTTCCATTTTGCTTTATAAATACTAGAGTTTAATACTTTCTATTTAATTATAACTTGTTCCCTATTCTCTTTAGACCTAACCACAACACATACCGTATCATAACAATGCAATATGGCGGCAGCTTGGTCCTGCATATTTCATTTTCACTCCAGTCTGTGTTTACAGTAAAATCTCAATCCGGACTCTTCACTCCAGTCCACCTCAACAAGTGGAGTGAATTATCTCCCTTAATTCCTACTTCGGTCCACAACAACGTGTTCATAGTAAAATTTCAATCTGGATTCTTCAGTCCACTCCAGGTTCAATTCAAATTGAAATTTTACCCTATACTGACTATTTATTCCAATCCTTACTAGTGCTATGTAATTAATTTGGTATCATTAATTAATGGCTTCAAAGATGAAAAAATTTATAACAGCAGCTTATCTACTTTGCATATCTATTTTGATTGATGCTGTCGGTTAAGGAAACTGCAAATATACTACACTTTGAACATTCTATGCCTGCAGACAGGGCTAAGTGAAAAATACACTGTAGACCTAGGCTAATATACAGTGTGCAGTAACTCATCTATAGTTACAGCTTTAGTTAAAGATATTAATAATGAAATCCATTAACAAGTACCCCAGTGTTCACAATTACTCTTACTGGTCCCACCAACATGTTGTTACTTGAAAAGTTTTAGATAATCTACTTGTGTTGTACCACCTTTAACCACGTGTCACAGTATTCGTACAGCGATGATGCAAAACCCACTCAATGTTGACCCTGCAGAATACAGCCAAAAATTAAATACTAACTTACACACCCTTGAGATTCATCCAAAAGTGATAGCTGTGCACCATAATTAAAAATGACATGAATTTGAAGGCAGGTGGTAAAAAAAGACTCGCTGCTGCACACTATGGGAGGTGATTGGGAAATATACATATTGCAGAATGATACAGTAAGAATAAGATAAAATTGTAGACTAAACAGAAATCTGTGAGATATGAAAGTGAGGTTGAAAGGAAGAGAATGAACCTATGGGAAAGGAAGGAGAGCAGAAGAGGGACAACGTTGCAGGGTGACTTAGGGTAAAGTCAAGTATCAAAGGAGTAGTTTCTCAAAGGGTAGTAGGAATGCTGTGCTGAGTCCTAAGGGGGTTTGTAGTGCAGAGAAATAGAAGGCACATGCCGTAATGATACAATCAATGTTTGAGTATGTAACATCAGAGTGGGACACACGTGTAGAATTGGAGATGCAGGAGCTAGACAATGTATAAATATTGGTAGCAAGGTGGGTGAAGGATTACTAGAGAAGGCAGAGAAAAAGGAATATGGAGAATACAGGCAGCAAGGAAGTAACCTTCAATATGAATTTATGATTTTATACATACTTAGGTAATATTTAACCATCATGACAGTTTCCCACTAGTTCAACACGTAATACCAAGGGCACCAGCATGTTTCCCTGTGGCACAACTAATGTAACCTCTCCCTCTTGTGATAAGGAATCTAGCTCCCTTTTACCCTGTCTCCACCCCTTGTGAACTTGCCAATCCAGCTAAGTTACCACTTTCTCTACCAGATATTCATCCAATTTCCTCATTTATGGTACAACCTGTGTGGTACTCTTTATCAAATGCTATCTCGAAGTCAATGAAGCAGGCTTCTACCTGCTTCCCCTCATCAACCACCTATACTTTCGTCTGACTTATTTAAGTAAACTCATATGTATTCCATATTCTGATGCATTTAGTGCTCTCAAGCAAAATAAATAAAACAGCATCATTGCTGTGAAGCTAAGAATGAGACTAACGACCCATCAGGTATTACACTAACGTTCCCACTTCAAGGCCATTGCATTAACTAGACCTACTGTTCTGTGTTCTGTGCGACAAACAGTACGCAACAAACATATTTACACAGTTGTCAACATGCACACAAAGAACACACGCCCTCTTTTAAGTTACTACAGAATACCCTGGATTTAGTAAAACCAAAAATATAAACCATATACGAATCCACAGTTGATATTTGAAAACCATTCAGCACAAAACAATTCATTTACTAGTTTTTAATAGCTTATTTATGAAAATATTATGCAATCAATGACTTTTCGACTAAATAACCTAAGTTATGACAGCACCTCACAAAATTTGCCGAGACCATTGTCATCATTGAAAACCATCCAAACTACGCAAAAAACATTTAAGTTGACGCAGATAACATAACAATTGTTTTAACATCTGCAACACAACCAGAAAACCACACCAAAAAAGTATCAAAACATTCTAAATTTTCTCTCGTCCACATCACCATCACCAAAAAAACCCTTATCCATAGAGTATGATCTCACACTCGCACTGCCACTGACTGATCAGCGATACGAACTTTGCAAAAAAATGTGTTAGCTGTATTATGTTCTTTAAGTTGATATGTTATTAAGCTTAAACTTATATATATGTTAAAGAAAGTGTCACTGAGTGTTACAGACGTTTTAAAATATTTTTAAATACGAACTGATGTGTAACCTAACTGTTGGTACACAACGTTTTTATTTCGTATTTCGTTTGTTTGGAGACTGTTATGGCGGTTGACAGAAATAGTTTAAATTCAAGTGTTTACTTTTAGCTTCTGCACTTTATTTGAATATTTTGTACTAGTGAGTTTAATAAAAATAACACTTTCTTTGTGTGTGGTGTTTAATTCTGACAACATGGATGATGCTACAGCCAATGACACTGTTTACTCTGAAATTAACATGTGAGTACAGTAAAAATATTTTTATTTATTTGTTTCTACTTTCTTATTCCGTTGAGCCCACTTATGTGACGGCAGGACTAACACAGTTATAAAAGTATGTGTACGTATTGAATTTTGTAAATGGTACCCTTGTAACAGGGAGTGATTATGTCTTAATTTGTTTCCGAGTTTTGTTTATTTGTATCTATTTAGTACTATACAATTCACATTTAGCACAACGGTTACACATTTAGTAGATAGGCATTCATTGACATGGTGTGTATAGGTATAACATAAATTAAATATTGAAAGTAGCAGGATTCTTGTCAACAGTATAACAACCGAGGTGTTTTAAAAATTAGTAGTTGCATAGCAACCATTTTCGGTTGAGGCTATTTAACAAAAGTGGTACGTGGTTGTTGGCGAAGTAAGTGAGGGTACAAGGGAAGAGGAAACAACAGTGAGAAGATTCAGATGGTGTGGAGGAGAATGTAGCAGGGCCAGTGAGGAGTGCAATGTTTTGCAGGAGGATTTGGTGGCTGTGATAGCTGTTGGGAGGTTCAGAAAGGGTTGTGAAAACAGCTAAGCATCGGAGAGCAGAACTGGCTTCAGAGTGGGAGCCTTATTACGAGTGCAGCATTTTATTATTAGTCTATACTGGACTGTCTGTATTCTCTTGATACTAATTCACTTCCTGTTATATTTCATACATGGGTTCATGTAGGCCCATGTTAATGTATGCAAACTCTGTTTTGCTGCGTCTCCATTCTCACTTCATTCTGGTCTCTACGCCACTGGTTTCATTATTACTCGTAACCTTACAGTATTTCTGGTGCCACACAAAAACAGGAGACGTGGACAGTGAAGAATCTGAAATCCTAACAGGTTGTACCTACTAGTTTATATCAACAAAAATGGGCAAAATTTTAAGACTAACACTAATACATTATACGGACCACAACACCACATGAAACAAAAATTATTTTCGTCACCCTGCATGCTTACGTAATATCAAACAAATATAAATTACAAGTCAGTTACGATTTTCAACAATTTACCTCAAGGGTTAAAAAAATTTTTTGATGGAAGTATAGAAAATGTTAAAATACTAAAAAAAATTTTTGCTGCAAAAATCCTTTTACTCGATAAATGGATATATTTAAATGATTGACTACATTGTATCTTGAGAATTGTGTTATAATGAAGACTTGTATTTTTTTGCATTGTATATATTTGTACCATGACAACACCTACATCACGGAGCATTTTATTTTGCTCGAAAATGGGATATAAAGTTGGTTAAAAAATTAATAAATAGCTGGAAGCAACTTTAAACCAGTATAAAACTGTAACAGTAACCATTACTGATGTAAATGTTTAGAATTTTGTATAACTTCCTTGCAACAAGTGAAGCAATAGGTACTGTATATGCTTACCACCACATTTACGGTAAGTGATGTCATCAAACACATTAGCGACACAACAACATTGACTTTTCTCACCATCTCCACAATTGTATGGGGAACCCAGAAGAATGTGGTGTTATTTCGAATTCGCAAATGTTTCAAATACATAGCACTTTGTATGCGATAACACATGTGGTATGGTTAATAGGGTGATAAAGGACATAATTTTGAGCCTTTTAAAGGGCATTGTGGAAGGACATAGATGTAAAAAAGTTTATGTAGGACAGTGAGGTTTTGGCATACCATTAAAGAATGATACAATTAAGAAAGCCTGTTTTTTTAAATATATTTTGTTAACATTTTGCACTCTAAAATTTAAATAATGTGAAAGGCTATATTAGAGCAAGTATAGCAACTTGCAGAAAGTAAAAAAATAGTTCTTGTGTCAAAAAATAGATATCAGCGAAGTTTTTTTGTAGCTGATAGTTTATAGAAAGAATAATTTGCCCTCATATATGATGAACAGTACTGAGATATGTCGCACAGGATAAAAACTGTATAAAATTCAACATTAACTCTAATTGTCGTACTACTTGTGTGGTTGGCAGCGAAATTACGTAATATAGTTCCATGTATTTTTCTATTTAAACACAACCATATTGAAACAAAAGTAACATAAATCGGCATAATTGTATTTAATGTGAGTAATAGTGTTTTTGTCAATGTGTATAGATTCCTACCGACTTTACAATTTATCTTTACACGCACAATCATCAAGTGATGTGTCCAGTGAGATTAGACATTTTTCCCGTTAGATTTTTCGCACGGAAATATACAATTTAGCTGAAAATAGAACTGTTGCGGGGCTTTTTTGAGTGCTCACTTCATTCCGAACCATCTATAAGCATTTGCTTAATACACTAATAATATAGCGTATTTGAACAGAAAAAATTCTTCCTCTGTCTTCAAAACTCCTAGCACCTTTCCATGTGAACTGCAGACCTGTCAAACAACAAAAGGTTTCCAAATTTCCATTGGCTGTACACAATATTTGTCTAATGAACAATTGTGCCAGATGAAGCTGCTGGTAGGCGAGTTTTCTCTGGGAGCTCCCATTTCCCCGATCCTTCATTTCTGTGCTACTCTATGCTCGGATATTGTCACTCCTCACCAGCGCTGAAGACCTGGATGTTAAGTGCTGACCAAAATCTCTTCGCTTAGAATGCTAGGTGCCCGCGCGAGACTAGCATTTGGAAATTATGTAGCCTAGCTGTTAAATCCATAGCATATCATGTGAAACCACGTCTTTTGTTATTGAGTAGTACACTACTGCCAGTTACTGCATAGCTGGTATCATGAAGCATACCTGAGTGGATAGGCTCAAACATGCTGCTAGGTACTGTGTGTGGTATCGTAGGACTACGTGGAGGATTATGCTCAAATGTACTATGTCTTACAGAACATACTTTTTTCATAACTTTCTTGACAGAGAATCGTGACCATTCCATGGTTGGCATGTTGCGGTGGTGTTCTGGGGAAAGTCTGTTCCAAAAATTATTTTTTTACTGAAACAAAAAATGGAAAAAATTTACTATTGGAGGAATTTACCATATGTGTTCCTAGGTTCAATCAGTTGGGGGACTTGTATAATGAAAATATTCAATTAAGTTTTCTAGTGCAGATTCTAATGTTTTAAAAATACAGTATCCACAAAAAGCAATCAACTATTTTCCATGCTTTACTGATGTCACTCAGTAGTTAACCTAAACTTAATATTTATAGTAACCTACCTATTTTCTCTTTTCTGCTTCATAAGTTAAGTTTCTTCATTACAAACAAAATTTTTCAAACTTCTGTCACTAACATTTGTAATTCCCAATTTAGGCCTACACATAAAAGCCAATAATAATTTTCGTTCACTTTAGTCTAAACCATCCTGCTGAATTCACCCACAAATGTAGTCACTCTTACACTCCTCGCACTTAATTCACACACACACTCTCTTTCTTGTTCCCTATGAGTACATTGGGTAATGTTCGGCTCACCCTCTCTGGGGTTGCCCAGATTTTTGCTTGTGGGAATTGTGCCATTGGTAAGTGGGATTTCTAAAGGATCTCCCGTTTCCCACCGCCCCTCCTTAGTTCCGGTGCTGTTCGTTTCTTGCGTCATATTACTCCTCACCGGCTAGACTTTGATAATGCTATCCTTTGCCCCCCCCTCCACCCTCACTCCCTACATCTCTCCTTTATTTCTCCCTCTTCTCTCCTCCTTTCCCCTATCTTCCTCTTCTCCCACTTTTCCAAATCTACTTCCTCTACCCCTTCTGCTCATACCCTTTTCTATCCTCTTCCCTGCTCACACTCCCTCATTACCTTATCATCCCCTCTTCCCCTGCTCCTTCCTCTTCACATGCTCTGCCCCCTTCCCCCGTACTAC
>PNEQ01007445.1:25481-39388 GCA_003012365.1 Medauroidea extradentata | reverse complement strand
CAACAAACTTTTTTTTTCAGCCTCCACCATCCCCATAGCTGCCCATCATTATCCTTTTAAGCAACAGATATTTTATATAACAATTTAAAACAGTAACATTGAAATAAATACATATAAACTAAGTTGCGGATGCCATATTTGACTATTTGAAAACTTACACTTAGTAATAATAATATTAATAATTATTATTATAAAACACTAAAAATATGGATAAAAAGACCAGAAAAACTATCACGTAAAAAAGGAAAAGTGGCCTTCACAGCAGAAAAAAGTGCAGGTTGTGAAGAGAGAAGTTTAATACTGTATCATACTCAGAACATTTTCACTGACTTTCTGCTCTCTTAAGGTCATTTTCCCTGACTCACAGGGTTTCAAAACATGTTTCCCTGACTTTCCCTGACCACATTAATTTTCCCTGACTTTCACTGACTTTCCAGGTCTGTGGGAACCCTGTTAAAGGTAGCTTTGCATTACATATTACTTACTTACGACTCTGAACATTGCGCTAGTTTCACTAAAACACTGTTTTTGTAACCAGAGTTGGAATACGATGTTCTGCGCGGGATAACTTTACTTTCTTTGTATTACGACTTTGGTACGCAACGTATTGTATTAACGTCAAGGATTAAACCACACTCATTACAAATATTTTACATTCTATGCTTACAAATCACGGTACACTTAAAAGCATCACGAACAAATAATTAAAACGCTCGTTCTTGTAAATCGACCTCCCGGAAGTAGGGGCCTACATTACACATTTTAAAATACAAGAAATATCCTATTGGTTGAATTGAATGTAAATCAGCCGCGGATGAAAATATTCTACAAAATTTCACCGTTCCACGTTAGTTTAACGCTGTTTTTATCACAGGGATATATATTATATTTTTCCCGATTTTCAACAGATCGGCAAATACTAAAACATACATAATGTTATATTGTAAAATAACCATGCTGCTGTGCAATAGAAAAACAAGATCTAATAGCTACTACACATCCTAAATAATCCAATGGAACTGCAGCTGTTTACCTTGATAATAGAGGAATTGCTGTTGGCAGCCACCGGGCTGGTTGGGAAAGACGCTTGTCGCTGAATGATTGATGGCTTGATCTTCTTCGTTTCCGGCGGAAATTGAAGAGAAAGAAAGTAAAATACGCCCCTCAGGTACAACAAAATTTAAAAAAACTGCTGCGTGTTGGATGTGATGCGAGAAAAGAACGGAACGAAACAGAAAACCCCAAAAGCAGGAACGACTGCCGGCTTGGGTGACGGACGACAGCTGTCGATCTGTTGTACAGCTGCAGCTGCGGTGCTTATTTACAGAATGCCCGCGACCGTTGAGAGTTTCAAGAACCGCGTGTGAATGACTAGAATGGGTGACGCGTAACGTGCGACTCTCGACGCTGCTTCTCCGAGCGAAGCGAGCGCTGCTGTGGTCGGCCGCTGTCTGCCCTCACGTCCCGCCAACCAGCGAGCAGTACGGGCGTCCACCACTTGGCGCGCTGGCGCAGTCGCGTCTCCCTCCCCCTTTCTGTTAAAAGCTCACAGACCCATCCTTCACCAACTACCACACGGGCGCTACGTTGCCAAACATCGTCTCTCACGCTCACATTCATTCAAATGGGGCAGTTCCAGAGTTTTCCAAGGGAGAAATCAGCAACCCCAAAACGGTAATAACACAATGTCATGTTCTGTGTTTTGAATTTATTTTAATACCGGGTCAAGTGTTAAGTTATTAGATACCCGTTGTGCTTAATAATAACAATGTAATAAAGGAGAAAAACATGTCCTAGAGAGTTACGAAATGCACAAGCAAAATTAGACGGCGTGGATAAAAAGTAAATAGTTGTAACTTTATTTGTACTGATACTACAGTGTCTCCCACTAAACGACCTTGTAAGTCTTCACTGTTGGTACAAACGCGATCATAAAATTAAACGGATAAATTTGATAGAACTTCGTGGTGTTAAAAATACCACTGTCGTCAACAACAATAAATGTAATGGTGTAGGACACAAAATTCTGAAATAGTCAAATAAGATTTAATTATAGTCACTGAATAGTTAATTGTTAAAATCATATCGTACATAACTATCTTCTCAGGGTAGAGCATAAGCATAGGGCATTTAGTGAGTATAAATAAAATAATTGGATTGCCTGACTGATGTGATTATTGCTTATGTTGTATTCCGCACGAAGAGGATAAAATTTATCACACAAACAACTCTGGTTTAATTTAAATACAAATTAAGTTACTAAGCATGATTTAACAGTCATTAGTGTAGGCTATTCATACTAATTGTGTTAGACTTGACTATTCAACATCAAAAAAGAAAAACCAGTTATGATTAAGCTGAATATTGAGCGAATAAATACAATAATATATAGCAGGAGCAACGTTGAAGTATTTTAAGTTAATTAAAAATTTAAACTTCTAGGCCTACTCATTCTATAGCAAATCGTTTCTGTAAGAAAATCTTATCTGATACAGTTTGGAGTAAGTACTACAACAGCTCAGTTGAAAAAAGCAGTTCAATTCAATAGAAGTCTCAAGTTGATGGATACAGTTGTGAAGAGTCTCGAAGTTTGATATATGGTTTCCATTTCAGTTCTTGAGACTCAACAAAAAAAAGTTTTCAGAAAAACTTATCTTTTTATTTCTAACAAAACTGTCAGTTGTCTTGCTGTTGTTATTCCAACTCACATGATTTTCATACGTAGCACACTGCAATACATTTGTAAGTTTTTACCAGTTTTTACCCAATCATATAGTAACATGTACATCGTCTATGGTTGTCCTCCTTTTATTTATTTATTTATTCATTTACATTCCGTAGATCCTATGAGAATCGCAAGGGCTCTAGGGTATGGAACAAGTCAAAGATTTACAAATAGAAACTTATACATAAATAAAAGAAAAGACAAAACATACAGAATCGGTTAGGGCTAAACTAGAGATACAGTATCAGATACAAACTTAATACATATATACATACACATACCTTATACATACACACATGCAAACACAGTAACAATTGTATATAACATACTGATATAAAAGTACATACACCTAACAAAATGTTTAGATTACGAACACAATAGCCACAATGAATCAATAAACATAGTATTTGACAAGTATTTGTGTATAGGCCTACATAGTCAATACAATCATATTTTTAGATTTAAGTTAACATGTATTCAACTTATAATAAATAGACGGTTTGAATCCGTATGAGTAAGTCCTCTGTGATTTGCATACTGTTAGGTTGTACTTGACAGGATATGTACACAATGAAAAATCTGCAATTACTAAGCAATTTACAAGATTATATAATGTCAGTAGTACACAACAAACTAAACATAACATTGACAATTTAATTAGAAACATGAAAATTCTCTGAAAATATGTAAAGCTCCTGCTATTTACACTAATTTTAAGCACTATAAAATATTACCAGGTTTCCCAAGGACAACACAAAAATTTACCTGCAAGTAAAGGATTGTCATTACAGAAAATCAAATCAAACACTTGATTCAAACATGTGTTTGAAGCAAAATACAACAGCATTTTACACCATTATAACTAGTGAGGCAAAATAAGCCTCATAGAAGCTCTCCTTTTTGTGCAGACATGTGTGCTACAACACAGTTGAAACAAAAAATAATATTGAAATTAATCAAAACAACCTTGCACTCAAATTAAAATCACTAAACAAAATAATTAATAATCATTATTATAACCCTATAACTGTCTTATCAGTTATTTGTAACTGTCTTCTCAGTTGTATAAAATAGGCTTCTGAGAATGCTTTAGGGTATTGTTCCTTAGTTTTTTTTTTTCAGACTGGTACCTGTAACTCAAATATTTTTTAACCAAAAGCTTTGAAAAAATTTAAGACAATGTGCAGTCACACAATGCACAATACTGTCGATACGTTTTTTTTTTATGCACCGGTTGTCAGCAAAAAATGTTTTGCTTCAATTCGGCTTATTTTCACGACAAAAAACGTGGTACTTTGGAAGACGAAATCTAAAAAACCGTTCAGTTTATTGTTACAAAAAAATTCAGCTACAAATTATGACATATTAGTGTCAAATCTGTGGAGCAAAACTTTGATATGAGTATTAGGTAAAAATAAAAAATATTTTCGAAATCACTGCAAAACCAAGGAAGTCCATCGTCCATCTACTAGTTTTCGAAGTGTTTAATATCACCCATGTGCGGTATTTTGGCCTTCTGGTGGAAAAATCTCCCATTGTCCACCTCCGTAGTCGTCGTGGTACACTGCTCTTCCTATGAGTAGAGTATAGCCCAGGAAATTAGGGATTTTTGTCGCAACTAATTCCGGGAAAGCTGAATTTTTGTCAGTTGTTAGACCCTTATAAGAGATATATTTCCTCAAATGTCCCCTCTTCTCCCCCTTGTGCTTTCCACCCACCCCTTCGGAAGTTTGAAAATGTAGACTTTCACAGAATCGCTTGTAAGTACGTAAATAATAACAGAAACCTATAAATTCCTGTTGTATTTTGTTGAAAAAGATAAGTTTTTTAATTTTGTTCATGTAAATTTTTTCTCGCGCGTCAATAATTTAGGCGTTATAAAATCATGAACTTAAAAAATTGTATTTTTTAAGTCTAAATGTATACTTCTCGTTCTGCGGTTTTTAAATAATTGAATTAAACTAAAACACTTCAAGTATGTTTCGTAGAACATACTTTAAGCTTTAAAATTACATTTTGTTACATCGGGGAGTGTACTGGTTACGTCCGGGGAGGCAGGAATGTGAGCGCGTGTGTGGCGGCTCGAGTACTGCATATAATTCAACATTAACAATAGTTTTATTACTCACTGTTCGGTTGGCAGCGAATGTAGTGCCGTATATTTTCCTGTTTAAATGAACCAATACTGAAATAAAATCGACTGAATTCGACATATTTGTGCCTTATATATAAAAGTAATAACATATTTTTATATCAAACTATGTAGGTTCCTATCGACCGCACAATTTACCTTACCCGCTCAGACCTCAAGTGACGTGTCCAGAGAGGTTAGACATTTCCTGTCCTTAGTCGTCACGCGCGGAAAGATACGAATTGGTTGAAAATAGAAATTTAGCAGAGCTTTTCTTGAGTGCTCACTTTTTCCCGAACCGCCTGTACTAGCCAAGGACAAGCTGGTTAGATATATCGACTTTCTTTTCAGTTGTGGCAACAGCTGTTATAGACGGTCACGGTAGGTCTGCAGTAGCTGATTATAAATAAATTAGCAGGTGTATTGTTAATGCCTCTACAGTAAATTTAGGTACAAACTTTGGTAAACGTAATGACTAGGACAAGTACAGTAAATCATTGTGAGACAGGCCTGGAATTTCTAATTGGCTGTAGCTGACCACTTTTTTAGAAACTATTGCAAGAACAAGACAGGTACTGGTATTACAAACGTAATGTGTTGTATTGAGAATAAAAATTCTCAAATTCCGGGTACGTAATAAATATGTCCCGCAAGTAAGTAGACTAACTTTAGATGTTTATTTAAATCACCCATAGTCAAAATATGATCGTAGCATGCGATGTACGATTAAATTAAGCTTCAACATGGTGTAAATAGCCAACATGAGGTGGTTTGTACACAACACCCAATAGTAACTACACTACCGACGCCGCGTACCACGCGCTTAACCGGCTGCGTCAACTCTTTTGTTAACAATTTTCAGTATTGTTTAGTAAATTAAGGATGTGACGAATATCCGGCAATGTTTATTTATAGAAACACTAGCAGTGCGCCCGAGGCTTTGCTCGCGTGTGTTACTTTAATTGAGTCGGTCATTTGAGAAACTCACATGTCCAGAAAAGTTAGTTTTGAGATAGTCAACAAAAATATTTTTAATTGAAATATATGGCAGATATAAATATTCTATTACTGTTGCTAGTTTAGGTAGCAGTTCCGCAGTTATGTCCCCAAGCAACAGACATAAATGTCAAAAATTGTGACCATAATAGCATAATTAATCACATGTGGGGATTCTCAAATAAATTACATAGAAATGGAACACAGTGTTTTTGGTTGCAAAGAAAATGTTATAATGTTTAAAAAACTACTTATTTTTTCATACCATGAACTGTAAGATTATAGGCTACAATTAATACAACTAAAATTGGGTTTAAGTGATGAACTATTGCCATTGATGGCAATCATCGCCAACAATATAAAATTCACACTGCTTTCGAAGAATTGGATACTTACTCCTCACTGCTTAAAATTAAATAAACGGACTTGTAACATAAATGAAACAAATAAAAATGTTCAGCTTAATTGTTCGCAATGAAGCGTAAAGTAATTAGCCATGACCCTATTGAAATGATTTCAATTAGGCCTAAATCTTGCCAACTTTTTAATCAGGAAGGAATTAAGAAAAATTCAATATAAAAAGTGACACGGGCTCTTAAAATGCTTTGCAGTGTGTTCGGTTTTTTTTTCTTTACGAAACTATTCCACATGTCTCCGTTTCGTCAATGTACGGAAAGAAAATATATTTCAGACGGTGCCGGAAAGGTAGTTTCAAATCATAACGCCAATTAGAAAAGTCATTTCACAGCACCTCAAAATTGCTAAACATCTTATTCAACGTGTTATATCAGAAAAACCTAATCACAGGATTCGTCTGAAACCACTCTGGAAACACGCAATGGACTTTTCTTAAAAAATTACAATTAATAAAATATGGGGTCACCACTGTAGCGTCAGTCAGGCGAGTAATCTACGGTACCACTACACGCCGTTTCAGCGTCTTGCGGTAGATGCGATTCCGCACCACATAAGCCGGTCAACATCGCCCTTGGCGTCGTGCCTCACTCACACAAACACACGGCCAGTAGGCGGGCGCCTTAAGAGCCCTATACAGCTGTATAACTCAGGCATGAGCTTCGTTGCAGCGTGTGTGTTAGGAGAAAGTTTTTTCAAAGAATACTACTGCACGTGCGTTCAATATCTTTGTCTACGAAAAGAAAACACATTTAAAATTAGGTTTTTTTTTTTTTTTTCCAGATATAATGCTTAGTAACATTGTTTCGGGCACTTCAAAACGCCTAACAACTGTTTTTCCAGATTGCTGTCACGTAAAAAAAAAAAAAAAAAAAAAACTGGAACCGTAAAGCGAAAATAGAGACGCAAGCGCTGGACTTTACTTTACTATACAAATACAAAAAATAGGGTCACCGCTTGAAGTACCATAGGAAAAAAGCCTACGACCGAAATACTGCACGTCGTTTTCGCGCCCTGCGCATAAAGGCGACATTGTTGTTGACGTTCGACCCAGTCTAGCTCTTATCGCCTGCCAGCTTCCGTACGTCAAACGCGGCATCTAGCGCTTGCTATAAAGAGCTCTTAAGAGGGCGTGGTACATAATCCAACGCTAAAAGCATTAATCTATAACTGTAGGTTTCTTGAAGCCAATTAGCGAAAGTTAAACAATAGTAATCCTAGACAATAATTTTAACCAACGTTTTAAACAAAATTGTTTCCAGTGTTACGAACTTCTGATGCACAACCTCTGACGCCGGAACCTCGTGCATTTAACTGCGGCGCAAGAGATCACGCGTAACGAATAAGTAATTCTGGATAAATATTTACTCATAAAGTTGGTAAATACCATTATCTAGGATTGTCATTGAGTGTTTTATCCATGTTGGATTCGAAAAAAGCGTAGAAATCAGTTGGTGTTTTCATCTATATTTATCTACCACCCACTCTTAAGGAAAGTAATTACTGGAATAATTTAAAATAATGTTATTGTGTGAACTTAGACTCCAGAGCGTGACTGCTAGAATCCAACAGTAAAATGTATACTGTGGTACTACTTGTTCACTGAATTGTGTTTATTTTTGTACATTTGGGTGGCACAGTTATTTTAAATACTAGACCATCAAGCAATCCACAAAACATAAAATAGACCGGTACTTATTTTAGATTGCCATCAGCACACAAGACCACGAGACCACGTTGATCTCCATTTCACCCGGGGGCCGCGGTGGCCGAGAGGTCAGACCATTTGCCTCCCACCAAGGCTATCCGGGGTCGATCCCCAGATTTTCGCATGTGGGAATCGTACCGGACGATGCCATTGGTCGGCGGGTTTTCTCGTGGATATCCCTGTTCCCCCGCCCTTTCATTCCGGCGCTGCTCCATACTCACCTCATGTCACCCTTCATCAGCGCTGAAGACCTCGATGTTGAGCGCTGACCAAAATCTTTCACTCCATTTCACCCTTCCGTAGTTGGTCGCTTAAATTGTTTATCGCTCTTCAGCTCGAGAAATGGCCTTGAAGTGTCTTTCTCCCTGCGCTTACAATGTATTGCAGCCAGCTGAGATTTTTCATTTAGTGACGATACCACATAAGAGGACCTGGCACCTGAACGGTGTTGTAGCCTGCCGCCTTTATTCTTTTCTACACGAAACAGCAAATATTATTCCCAATACGTTAATGCAAGATAAGACAACACACGTGAAAATATGTTCCTATCATTTTAATTATACCCTCGGTTAATAGAAACATGATTTCGTGGCCACTCAAAATGGCTATAAACGGCTTTTATAGACTCTGTAAGTACAAACACACCGCTCGGATTCGTGAAACACAACCCTAGAGACGTTCATTCGAATTTACTTCAGACTTTCTGCAAACAAAATTGTAGGGTGCCGCTTAAAGTCCCATAGGAAAATAGCGTAAAACGAAAGCACTACACGCAAGTTTGACGCGCAGGGAATAGAAGCGAAGTCGTTACTGTGGAGTGTTGCAAAATGAACCTTATCGCTCGCCTGTCTCCGCGCATAAAACGAGGAAAATTACATCCCGTACACAGGACTCTTAACGTGCTGTTATGATATTGCCTGGCAAGCCGGGCAGCGAGAGGTTCGAGCGTTGGGAAACCACGGAAGACAGCTACTCACCTCAATACCCTCGTAGTGGTGCAATAATGAGGACAAGCACGACAATATATGGCACTGTTACCAAGTAAACCAGGTCTGTCGTCCACCAGCTCTCGCCCAATCAACAGCAGTCCAGTTCTCCTCCGGGGCTCGTGGTTCGAGTCCCGGCGGGGGCGTGCTCGTCCGTCGGTGCCGTCTACCTCATCAATCCAGCTCCCGGTAAGGTCATCAGATCTAATTATGTGGCAGCAACCCTCAACTTAATATAATATATCAATATAATACTTTGTAACCGTTTTTGTATTCAGAGTACCTGCCATTGTAGTAAATGCCCGCTCAACCATAACTATTTTTATGTCATTTAACCCTAAATAATATCTAAATAAACCCGCAGTGTAGCTACCATCTGAGAGAACCCCCCAATTAATAATAACTTTGTGCCCTAATGGTGCCACAATAATATAAGTTTTGTAACACTGGTGGAGGCGTGAGTCCTTCCCGTCCTCTCACAGCAAATAAATTAAAATTAACCAAAATTACACTGATACACCCGTGGAAAGAACACGCGCTTCAAAACAACACGTTCATATTTAAAAAAAAATTCAGCATGCTTATTAGATTAATTATTTTCTGGCTAAAAAAAAATTGTTTTTCCAGACTGATGAATTAGATAAGATACGGACATTGAATTCGGAAAACACGCAGACGGGATGATGCGATGGACTTTAAATTGCGTCTCCCAAATATAATTATATGGTCTCTATTTTAAGTCAGACAGGAAAAACACTGCGCGCCAGTTGATTAGCTTGTGAGTAGAGGCGATACTGCAGTAAATACGCCATTCTTCAACACTCTTAAGGGCTTGTTCCCGAGTTTTTTTCAGACTGGTGCCAATAACTCAAATATTTTTTAACCAAAAGTTTTGAAAAAAAATTGAATCAATGTGCAATCACGCGATGCACAGTACTGTGGACGCGTTTTTTAAAATTATGTACCATTCGCCAGCAAACAAAAAAAAATAATAATAATAATTTCCTTCATTTTTGCTTATTTTCACGACGACAAACGTGGTACTTTGGGTAATGAAATCTAAAAAACCGTTCAATAAAATTCTACAAAAAAATTAGCTACAAATTATAACATATAAGTGTCAAACTGTGCAGCAAAATTTTGATATGAGTATTAGGTAGCAATAAAATAAATGTTTCCTAAATCACTGCAAAACTCCGTAACAAAGCCTTAACGCTCCATCCATACTGTGCCTCACGTAGGTACATACACACACAAATGCAGTCATCTTGGGAGCCAACTGGCGGGTGGCTGGGATATCATTCTTGAAATAGCACTAAAAACTACAAGAAACCTAAGAGTGCCAGTTCTGAGCTTGGGAGTCTCAAATCCTCAGTGCACTCTAAATCTGTATTAGTGAATATTCACTGATTCACGCCGATGAATGGAGCAGTTTCAGGAAATTGAATCAGTGAGAAACCACTGTGAAGTGTGCGACTTTTCACTGATTCCGATAAAGAATGCCAACATTCCACAAGTTAAATCATTGAATGTCCACAGATTTTCCAGTAATTTTTCACTGGTTCAATAAGTGAAAACTGTTACTTGAAAACAACTGGAAAAACCTGTGAATATTCATTAATTCGCTTGTGAGATATTGGCACTCTTAAAGAAAAAAATCGGTGAATATTCACTAATTAAACAGTGGCTATTTTCACTGATTCAAATTGTTGAAACTGCTCCATCCATCAACGTGAATCAGTGAATATTCACTAATTCAGATTTAGTGTGTGCAGATGGAGATAGAGGACGAGATCAAGAACGACGTCGGTAAAGACGTCCTTGAACAACAAGCAATTGCGGTGAAGAAATTTGGCACAAAATTTGCGACTAAAGCGGTGCGATTAGAGGAGGGCTTATGTAGTATAGAAGGACTGTAACCTGAGAGTAAGGCATAACAGAACGGAAGAGCGAAAGATGTTAGTGTAAGTAGAGATTGGAGTTAACCAATCGTTCTCTAATTAGTACCTGGATAGGTATAGAGAATTCCTACTAGAGCAAGGACACTTCCGCAATCTGGGATTGTCACGTGGTGGGCATATTGGCTACGACCTTGACTATTAATTTCGACCTTTTAACCTTAGCAGCTATACAGTTTTCTTCCACCGTCTTGTTTGATACGTCCACCCACCATTTTGTTTCCACTTTGTTCCACTATCTTGTTTGCCAATTACTTGCTTCTGCTCGATCCGCCTTATTGATTGCATTTGCAATAGTGTTTTTTTTTTTTTTTCCGTTTGTCATTCATTTTCCAACTACTCCTTCACTTCTCACTAGTGCACGCTAAAGTAGTTCAATTAATCGACCGCCATGTTTGATTCTTGTGTCACATGATGGGCAGCACTAGAGTCGCGTCGTACGTAAGGGTCAATCGCCATTGAACAAAGGCGGGTATCCGCACTTACAGTCGTACATGCAGATTATGATTAGCTCGGAAATCCAGTGAAGGCACGCAAAGTGTTTTCTTATAAATTTGGTAAAATATATTTCCTAGGATTTATATTGTTGTTGTGCTTTCTGTTCCGACTCCTAAAAATCTGGAGATTCCCATTGAAATTTTTTCGTTACTCCATATCAAACCAGTGGAGGAGCGATGGAGTTGAGTAGGGCTTGTTTACCGAGCGCTACGAGAGGCTCAATAAAGTCGAACAGGACACATTGTCTCCCAAGGCAGAACCTTGTAGAGGGATCTCACTCCAGATACTGGACCATATTGGTCAGCAGGGGGAGTGTCGTGGTAGGGGGTGACTGCAGTGAGGGGAAGGGATCGTCTGGTGTGTCGGCCGACCCCGCCTGCCGCCGTCATTGACAGGGAAGCGTTTCTCAAGAAACCGCTTAACTCGCTGTCAGTATCAGCTCCGGTCAGAAATATAACCGCCGCCCGCCCCAAGTCACCCCATTCCTCCCCTCTACACTCCATCGCTGGCACATTTCTCTCACCGCCACTGCAGCTACGCGTACGCCTTTATTTCGACGTTTTTCTTAAAAAGGAAAAAAACTTGTAGGGCGTGTTGCAAAAAAATTGGCCTGAAACGTGTTTTAGTGTGTTTTTTAATGGTAGAGAAGTTGAAACGAAGGATCAGCGTTAAATTTGCTTACTTGTAAAAAATTAATTTTGAAAATAACTCATTGGAGCTTAAAATATTCTAGGGGAAATTTGCGGAAGAATCCTGTCACAAAAAAAATGTTCCAATTATTTTTACTTTTAACACAAATTATAACTTGACGATAAAATAGAGGCGAACAAAATTTAAAAAAAAAAAAACCGCTATTGCAATAATTTTAACACGATTTACATAGAAACGATATGTTTGAATTTATTTTCTTTAAAATTAGACTTGTTAATAATTAATTTTAACGCGATTTCCCACTTCGACTCCCTGGCTGGACACAAGGAAGACATAGTGAAAAATTCACAATTTTATATTCCTGCGAAATACTGTTAGGTGTAGGATCACACCCGCTTCCACGAGCACGCCAGCTGTCATGAGCAGCTGCTGTAACCACACACTTGCTTCCACGAGCCCCGCCAGCTGTCATCAGCAGCTGATGTAACAACACATTTGCTTCCACGAGCCCAGCAAGCTGTCATCAGCAGATGCTGTAGCAGCACACATTGTTACAAAGTTTAGCTGGGAAAGGGAAGATAAATAAGCTAGAGATGAAATCAGGGGCGTCGTAAACGAGGGGGGGGGGCGGGGGGGGCACGTCTCCCCCAAAAAATTTCGTAGTTTTTAAGATTTTTTAAGATTAAGATTTCCTTCAGTTGTATATTAAATATTTTGATGCAGAAACTCTTTAAATAGCAGCATTTTGCACCTTAAAATATAAAATTTCCCGGTGGAGAACTCCTACACACCCCTTTATTACGTAGGTTATATGTACAATTTCTCTACCAGTGACGTTCCCCCCCCACCCCCCCCAAAATCAAATGCTTACGACGCCGATGATGAAAGGTAACAGAGTTTATTAGTTAAAGAAGATACAAAGAAATAACAACAGTAATACAGTATAAGATGGTTGAAGGGTTATGATAAGTCGAGACAGGAGACTCATCGCTCGTAAAGCCGTTGAAGGTAGAGACGAAGTCATTTGCCGTCGGTGCTAGTTCTAAGTCAGAAGGTCGCATCAAGACTCGAACCCAGAGTCCGTAGGTGCATTCGCCGTCCGGAGCAGAAGACTATTTCTATCTCTCTCTCTCTCTCTCTCTCTCTCTCTCTCTCTCTCTCTCTCTCTCTCTCTGACTCTTGACTCTCCCGATAGCTAACTCGGTGTTTATACCATTTTTCGTACACCCACCGAGCCGTCAAACTCTCCCTTCTGATTGGCTCTCAGCTATGCTCAGGGGCGGAGCAAGCTCTGTTGAATCCACGAGTTTTGAAAGGGCGTTGGGTAAGTATTAAACACCACTTAACTCCTCAAGACATCGGATTCCTAGGCAATCCACCTCTTTTTGGCAACATGTTGATTAGCCAACACCCACTGATCACATTTCTGCGACGCCATCAACGCCGCGGGGTTGCGACACCATAACAACATGCTTCCACGAGCACGTCAACAGCCATCAGCACACTTGCCTACGCGCGGCCGGGCAACTTACACATGCTGCACCACCCAGACAGGCGGTAACGGGCCAGATGTCCACTGCTCCCAAGTAGCTGATAGCGGGGAGGCTCCCAGCACCTACTGCACCACCAAAGCAGGTGGTAACAGGCCAGGTGTCCACTGCCCCCAAGCAGCTGATAGCAGGGAGGCTCCCCGCACCTACTGCACCACCAAAGCAGGTGGTAACAGGCCAGGTGTCCACTGCCCCCAAGCAGCTGATAGCAGGGAGGCTCCCCGCACCTACTGCACCACCAAAGCAGGTGGTAACAGGCCAGGTGTCCACTGCCCCCAAGCAGCTGATAG
>PNEQ01007445.1:0-25381 GCA_003012365.1 Medauroidea extradentata | reverse complement strand
ATGTGTCCACTACCCCAAGCAGCTGTTAGCGGAGAGGCTCCCCGCAAACACTACACCACCAAAGCAGGTGGTAACAGGCCAGGTGTCCACTGCCCCCAAGCAACTGATAGCGGAGAGGCTCCCCGCAAACACTGCACCACCAAGCAAGTGATAACAGGCCTTTTGTCCACTGCCCCAAGCAGCTGTTAGCGGTGAGGCTTCCCACAAATACTGCGCCACCAAAGCAGGTGGTAACAGGCCAGGTGTCCACTGCCCCCAAGCAGCTGATAGCTGAGAGGCTCCCCGCATACACTGCACCACCAAAGCAGGTGGTAACAGGCCATGTGTCCACTGCCCCAAGCAGTTGTTAGCGGGGAGAATCTCCGCACCTACTGCACCACCAAAGCAGGTGGTAACAGGCCATGTGTCCACTGCCCCAAGCAGCTGATAGCGGAGATGCTCCCCGCACTTACTGCACCACCAAAGCAGGTGGTTACAGGCCAGGTTTCCACTGCCCCCAAGTAGCTGATAGAGGGGAGTTTTACATTCATCAGTTTATATTTGTAACGCGAGTTCTTTTTTCCTTGTTGTAGTGAATAAACTTAGCATAAAACTGATGTTTTAAGATTGATTCCTCGTTTTCAATGTAATAATGAGAAAATACACATAATAAAATTAATCAAAGTAAACGACAATATTTTAAAATTTGTTTACAGTCTCCTTAACTAGACTAGTATGAAGCAGAACGGGAATGTAAGGTTGGTGGAAAGAAGGGTCCCCGAGCACAATCACCACGCAGCGGAATCGTCCAGCATGATTGTCACATGCGAGAGAGAGAATATGTTAGCGACTCCCGAATTGTATAGTGATGACAGAAGTGTGCTTGGACACTGCGCCACAGCTATCACCTACGGCCTATTCCTCGACCCTTGTCGCCCCACGAACTACCGTTCCATGATCTTTCATTTATTTCAAACAATTGAAAATAACTAGAATATTTTTTTTAACGAAATGATTTGAAAAAATTTGAGACTGCGTACAGTCATACGATACACAATTTTGCCAGAGCGTTTTTTTTATATAATGTACCGTTTGATATCAAAAAATTATTTTGCTTCACTTTGGCTTATTTTGACAACAAAATATGTGATATTTCAGGGGCAAAAATCTAAAAATTCGTTTGGTGTATCGCAACAGAAAAATTCAGATAAAAACGATAATATATAAGTGTAAAAACTCAAAAAATAATTGTTTTATATATGTATTAATTTGCGTTAAAAAATATTTTCAAAACCACTGCAAAACTAAAGAGCGAGGCTTTATAAGTTAGGAGTTTTTCAAATTTATAAAAAATGAGACATCTCGTCTCTCACTTAAGCGATTCGGGTTCAATCCCCGGCAGGTTCGGTCCCGGATTTTGGCTCAAACTTCACCCCGGCCCTCTCTCATACACGATGTGACCCTGCCCGAAGGCGGTAACACGTAGTTGTTTTTCGAGCATGCTCTTTGTGTGTTTATTTCGCGAAGGGAACGCAGGCTAAAAGCTCTACTTGACAAGTTTTTTATGGTGTGTCAAACGTGAAAGGCGAGGCTCGAATGAGAGCACGAAAATCTCAATCAGACGTTACCAGCATAACTGAAAATCCTACGTTCCTCAAAGTGGGTGCAAAATAACCCTGAAGGTTAAAATCGTTTACGTACATCTAGGAATATTGAATAGTAATATTAATTAAGACATATAATAAACAAAATATACAAAAAATAAGTCAGCTTACTAAGAAATATACTCGTACCAAGTTCAATGACATAGCAACAGCATCAAAAATTCACTTGTCACAATGCAACCAAACATTTGTTACGAGCAACAACAACGGTAACAGCAGTGAATAGGATTTTCCGTTGCATGCTTTATATATTTTTATTTATATTTGGACTCTAATATTAAACAATATAATTATTTTGGTTTTAAACGTCGCCTGGCAAATAATGTTTAAATTCAGTAACTTTATATTTTATTTAAGTTACGTCAGTCTGTTATTTTTTTCTTGTTGGGTTCTATGCTTTGTGAGTATGCATGTTCTGGGAACTGCATTCTGTATGCACCGAAGTCATTAAAACTTCCTTGGAATGCACGTCCAAATTTGTTTTTAATTGTTGTGCGATATTTTTAAATCGCCCCTTCTGATTTTGTCTCCCGTACGATGAAGATGGACGCGGTAGGACTTTCCCGTGAAGATTTAGTTCAGCGGAAAAAATCTACCGCTATCCTAATGATAGTTTGCTTTGGGAGAGGCGAAATTATAGGTATTGCAAGTGTAAAAAGTTTCGTCCAGTTTAACAAGAGGTATTCTTCTCTAAATCAGTTAAGTTTTTGAGTGAACTTGACTTCTCTGGAGACGTAAATGTTCGTAAACGTCACTTTTTATGAACTTCGCTCGCAGACTTGGCCTTATTGAAATTGTACTTAGTTCACCAACCCTATAGTTGTGAAACTGATATTTGTAGCTGCCTTGGCATGTTCAGTAAATGTAATTTCTAAAAAGTCATTTAACTGTGAACAGAAATTGGTAATTCTAATTGGCATATTGGACTGCCATATGAAATAGTGTAAAGAGATTTGCTCTAACGTTATTGATTTAGACATTCCCCAGTGGTACTTGATGCGTAATACTTATACGTCACTGTATAAACTGAGCTTAACACGGTGAAAACTGCATTTCATCACGTTTCAAATTGAAGGTAATGAGAACCCAATTAAATGTCTGTACAAAGTAAGAGAGTGAGGAGGTATTAGAGTGACTGCTTTCATTAGTGTTGGGGATAAGAATCTAATTATTTAAGGACACTATGCTACACCAAGTTAAGTATTGCCACACTTTGGCCCTTCAGGCAAAATGTTTACGTGCGAAGGTACAATGTAGTAAAACAAATGGAAACTAGGGTAGCACTGTTAGATTTTTCTTTCTTTCTTTTTGACGATACTTGTTAATGTCAAGTTTGGCCTTTTCGGCAATAAGTGAGAGTAAATTGTTATCTTAATGTTTGTAAAATAAAGTGTTTGATACAAACTTATATACACTTATATATGTTGTTGGAATGTATTAATTAAATACATAATTCATACACTAATGCTCTCTCTCTCTATCTATCTT
Organism: Medauroidea extradentata; assembly: GCA_003012365.1. NCBI lineage: Eukaryota > Metazoa > Arthropoda > Insecta > Phasmatodea > Phasmatidae > Medauroidea > Medauroidea extradentata. Next base: position 22,250 of record PNEQ01007445.1, on the reverse strand, counting down.
TCTCTATCACTGTTTGTAAGGTATGTTCCATAAGTTCTCTGCCGTTAGTCATTTCTTTATTTTACTTTTTGCTAAATGTTTTTTTCTAGGATTTTTTGAGCAAGCTATGCTTGTACCACCTGGTATTTTCGAGGGGCTACGGGCCTTGTGGTACAAGTAACATGTTTGGTCTTAGTTTGAAGAACCAATTTAATGTATGTGTTCTGTAACATGTTTTCACTAAATTTGTTTTATTCGTTAAACGCGATTTGTAAACAGTGTTAGAAAAAAATTAGTATCCAAATTTTTTTCACTTTTTACAAATTGCATTTACCTACTAACGCAAATTTAGGGTAGAAATGTTAAAGAATACATCGTTTAAATTGGTTCTTCAAATAAACATTTTTTAATTGTACTCTTAAGCAAATACTATGGCTTAACACAAAACAAAATGTACATCAGGGGTACAGCGGAATCTTAAAATAACAAATACACGGACACACCACTTTTATCGTCCAGTCTAAGCGACAATATCACCTTTTTTCATTAGTTTATACTTACCTTAGCTTTGAATTTCTTGAATCAAATTTTTTTTTTTTTTTTTTTTTTTTTTTTTTTAGTTGTTTCAGACATTATTTGTCTCATGAAAACGCACGTGTGTTCGCAGTACCCACATACCGTGTATAAGAATAGGGACATAGTTTTTAACCAATACAAAAATACTACGCTCCGCCGAATCACACCACGTTCTAAGCCATTAGTACGTCGTATTTTCATTGGATTTGGTTTCCGCTTGTTGCCAGGTGTCTGCAGTTTCTCACCATGCAATTAAGCTAATGGCGATCGTATTCGGATTCTGGAAACTTTTTTTTCTGGCTGTCATACAGTAGCTGCCGCGCGTTTATTGATACTCAAATGTTGAAAAACAAGGTTCCAGTGAATTTTTTTTTACAAAACACGAGTTCGTTTTTTATTCCTTCAAAAATACGTTTTCTAACTGTTCCTTTATTCTTCGTTTCTCAGTTAATTTTATCGAATTTTACTGTCATGTCTACAAACTAAGTAATTGTGCACTGTTTTGCAACGCACAACACTATTAGCATGCATTACACACGCTTGAAACTTAGGCTACATGTCCTATGACTGTGCGGATGAAACATTACAGCCAACAGTAGAGATGAACGATTTGTCAACTAGTTCGCATATTTCCGGCAAGCTAGTTGTCTTGGTCGAGTAGTTATCATTAGCTCTTTATGAAGAAGTAACTAAAGCAATGGTGGCACTTGGCCGCAGTAACTTCTCAACCGTTTACTGACTACGTTTGCTCAGAACATTAGTTACATTTTACATATACACGTAAACCCTACTCTATTGCAGGCTGCCTACCTGCCAGGCCACCACAATGCCACTTCCCAACTAAACGAGTAATTTCTGAGTAAATGAGTTTTCTTAAGAGTGCGTATAGATAAATAAACGCTGAAAATCTCAATTGATTTCTACGCTTTTAGAAGCCAATATGGATAAAATATTCAATGACAATCCTAGATAATGGTATTTGCCAACTTTATGAGTAAATATTTATCCAGAATTACTAATTCGTTACGCGTGACCTATTGCGCCGCAGTTAAATGCACGAGGTTCCGGCGTCAGAGATTGTGCCTCAGATGTTCGTAACACTGGAAACAATCTTGTTAAAACGTTGGCTAAAATTATTTTCTAGGATTGCATTTGTTTAATTTTCGCAAATTGGTTTCAGGGAACCTACAGTGATAGATTAATGCTCTTAGCGTTGAATAATGTACCACGCCATCTTAAGGCAACTTTTTTTTACTAACGTTTATTTATATACTAATTGCCTACATGTCATGTCCAATAACTTCAAGCCAAGGGTTACAAAATTATACGCTTGAAGGGGTGTTCAACTCCTAATTAAGTATGATAGTATGTTCTTTTTGTAACATAATATTCTGATGTGCCGTTATTCAGTTACATTTGACTGAGATTTTATCGTTCATCGTTTCCCATCCCCACCTTTGAGGTCTCCCTCATATGTCACAATAGGCCCAATTATGTGTGATGTTTCCTTATTTATTTGAACGCAGCATTCCACTCCCACTGGGTTAGACATAACGACGACTCTTCCTTTATATGTGTGTATATATAAATTATAAAATCTAACTCATTTTTCATAAGTACTCACCCCCCTTACCTCCAGTTTGTCACCATGTCTTTTTAGAAACTTCCTGTCTTTGTCAACACACAAACACACATATATATATATATATATATATATATACATATATATACACATATATATATATACACATATATATATATATATATATATATATATATATATATACAGAGTGTCCAGAAACAAATGCCTAACAAGCATACCACGCGAATCCTGAGCTAAATTGGAAACGAAAATATAAGTGGCAAAACGTTGTTCGACGACATTTTACGTTCACAATATGGCAACACCGCGCGGAGAAAATCTCCTCTAGCTCTCCACGTCCAGGTAATATTTTATGTAGCTATGTTACGTCACGTATTCGTGTTACGTCACGATTCATGTTTGGACTGCTCGGGTTTTTAACTTTTACCCATAATACGCAGGTCTAATTAGTGGTTAGTAAAATATATATGGAGCTATGGAGCGCAAAAGAAAACTAACTTTAGTTCTATGTTGCCACATTGATTTTTCATGAAAAATGTCACCGTGCATTTTGCCACTAACATTTTCATCAGCTCAAGATTCGCATGGTGTGATTATTATGTCTTTCTTTCTGTGCATCCATATATATATATATATATATATATATATATATATATATATATATATATATATATAGTGCTAATGTATGTTGCTGCAACGAGAAAGATATTTCGTGCAGATTTATTTTAACAGATTCGCAAGAATGCAGCGACAATACATCAGAACACTCTTCTGACGGAGATGGGGGAAGGATGGGAGCGCCCTCTTCCAAAATATTTGGATGAGGGAAACACTTTCCCCTTGTCCCCTCCAGATTCTTGGTCGTGGCGTCCCTGCCAGTGTGTTTCGGTCGGGCCGTAGCCGTCGCGGCGAGCTCTCCCTCGCCTATCCCGCCGTGGCGGGGTGATTTTTCAACTGCCAGCCGCACGCGCAGCCGGGGACTTCATTCATTTGGCCGGCTTCTTGCGCCCATATCCAATACATCTCGCAGTCAGCGCCAGCCGCCGCCGACCTAGCAGCGCCGCTTGCAATTACCCCCGCGCGCGCCTGCAGGCCCGACAACTTGACGACCTCTCGCTCGCTAGTCGTGTCCCCCTTTACCCCCTCGCGCAACTGCTCCGACGTCCTTCGCACATGCGCAGTGGGGTCGCGGCGAGTGCCAGGACAAGGCGCTTGGAGTACTCCGGTCCTGGAGTGCCTTTAGAGGAGGGGGAAGAGGGACTGACTCCCCCCCCCTGCCCACCCTACCCCAACCCTCACAAGCCCTCGTGGAAATGAATTCCTCTACACAGCCTCCTGCAGTTGGCACCTAAAGGACCCGCTACGCCGAAAGGGTGACGTTCCAAGCAGTGGATGTCACTTCATCACGATAATTGCTAATCAAAAGTGTGCTCTATATATATATATATATATATATATATATATATATATATATATATATATATATATATACATACATACATACCTACAAACATACATACATATATATTGTCACGGTTCACATGACGGAGATACATCTGGGATAGAACCAGAATAAATAAACTTAAATGGTGGCCTAACTTCTGGGGCAAACGTAGCTCAACATAACTATCAGGGGCAAAATAAAACATCGTGAGACTACTCGCTTCTACAGCTCAAGCAAGAGGTACAAAACAATTATCGTAAAGGTAACGTACTCAGAGATGAGTACGTGTGTTTTCCTGAAGTATCACCTGAAATAAGAAATGGGTAATACAACTTAACACTAGGCTGATAAATTAAGAAAGCTGGGGCAAGAAAGAGAATAATTATAATGGAATTACGGCTTCACCTAAAAGACTACAATTTATTAATCACAGAGAACGTAATCTGACAAAATAAAGACTAGAAAAGTTATTTACATTTAATATGACTTAATTAAACGTTTTACAAGTTATGACAATTACCGATTAAAAATTATATGTGCCGAAATGAACATAATAATTTTTCAAAATCACAAGTTATGCATTATTTAACACCACAGGTTACAAACAAACATTTAAAGATTATTTAAAGTCGACGACATTTAAGACTTTCATTTACAAAAATAACTAAAGGAAACATTACCACATTTATATTCCTCAGTTACAAATTACGTTCAACTTTCGCGCTCTCTCCTGGTTTAAATTCTCACAGCAAATAAATTAATATCTTAACTTCACGTTTTACTATTAACTTTACCTTATATCTTTAACAGTATCGTCTACCTTAAACACAAAAACATTAAATAAAAAAATTTATTACAACCTTATTTTTTTACGCCTTTACAGGCGGGATACTTAATGTTTTGTGGCGTCTGTCCCCTACGTTCAGAACGTCCAATCCTCGGCTCCCAACCAAGCCCCTAGAAGCAGGCTTCCCTGCCGACGCCAACACTACAGTTTCGCTATTTCCTCGCTAATGGAGTTCTTCACCGACATTATAGACCTTGGGAGGCAGATGCCATCCTAAGGCTGACTATTCACACCACGATTCTACATGTTAAACCACCTGAGGTTCACGTCATGCCTCCGTTCCCGACAACACGTCCGTTCCCGGCAGACGACAAAGACTGACTCCTCGAAAATGGCGTCCAGCTGCCCCGTTGACGCGTACTCTCCTGCCGAGTAGCAAAGCTCTGGCCAGTAACCCTGGTAGTGGCCTACTCCAGGGCACTGAGTTTCACAACTAACGCCCCTTGTTGCCAGGTGAAGAACTGTTCATCTTGCTAGGAAGAGTAACTGACCCGCGGCAGTCAGGCCTCTTCCCAGAAGTAGTCAGCGCACCCGACACAAAGGCGGGCGTTCATTACGAAATAACCAGAACTCCGCCTTCCCACAGCAGAGTTAATGACTCCCCAACACTCCAAACAAGATTAAAATAAAATTCAAAAATTTACAATGTGATAATATATACATACTTATATATATATGCATACATACATACATACATACATACATACATGCATACATACATACATGCATACATACATACGTACATGCATGTTTCCTGAACTACAGGTACAGATGCAGTGAGGTGATTCCTTACGTATATTATAATGTAGAAAATATATAGGGCACTTAGTACCTTGCCTTTGAATATCGAGTTTTAAAACCGTATGTTGTTAAAATGTTAGAAACCAAATTATGTAAATCAACAATACTATAAACTCTCATTTATGTTATTATTGTCTTCAAACCCACATCAACCGTTACTAAAATAACAGGGGCGGTAACCCTTTAATTGGATTCAACTTTTGTACCGTTGGAGTATAAGAATTTTTGAAGATGGTCATCTTACTGCAATTGTCTAGGAGACATAGTTGTTGTTAAAATTCTCGTGAAGATGTGGCTGCAGCGATAGAGTGTCAGGAAAACGTAGGCAATACTGCGTATAGGTATTTTGATCTGCTCACTGCACATCTTATGGTGGACAATCACTGTAAACAACATTATCAACACTTCAATAAGATCACGATACCGTCTCAACAGATACAAATACCGTTAGGTGACTCTCTATCCAAAAATGGAGTAGAAAACATTACATACAGATAATGTCATACAGTAACTCGTAAAGGAGCTATCCACCCTTACAAATCGACGTTTTAAAAGGTTTTAACTGAAATTAATAATACGTGCTGAGCATTAACGAAAGATTCTGTGAATGATGTTACTTTACGTTGATCTTAATTAAGCTGTTGTAAAAACTATTCTGGAGTACAAACATTCCCAACACCGAGAACAAAATGGGGAGGTACGTTCCAACAATGTGTGTGTTACACTTGCGTATGTTTAATGACTTTCAAATATGAAATACGTATGCATAATGCACGTCACCTCATGGAACACTTTATCGCGAACTGTTTGAGAGGAATACAATGTGAGGGTGCACTTTGTTGCCTGCCAGGTATGCAACCCGCGTTTCAAGGTTGTCAAGCGAGACATTTGCGCGCGCATCGTTCGCTTAGCACCGCTAGCGTGTGTGCTACAGTGGCATTGCACTGTTGGTGCACAACATAGGCAGTACACGAACGGAGAAACGGCAGATATGCATCTCATGCGCGGTCCTGCTGGAGGTAACGCAAGAGGAACTAAGCGTCTGTATGTACAAACATTTCCAAACAGTCACCGTCCAGGCCAGCGGATGTTCTCGTCTGTGGACAGACGGTTACGCGAGACTGGAACATTTACAGCGAACAAGTATGTCACCGGCGTGAGACGCAACATGAGAACAGCCAGGTTTGAGGAGGGCTTTGTTAATATAAATACATTTGTCAGACAACCAAATATTTATCTTATTCAAATTCTGCACGATTCTGTGGATATATTCAAACATACATCTGTAGCAAGCCCTTTTCTCTGTGTACCAGGGCTAACAAAGTTATTTCTCGCCAAAGCCTCTAAAATTAAATCTATAAAATAAATGTTATGTCCATGCTATTGCAAACACTTTTGTGATAACGCAGCTTCATTCCAGTTAATCAAGCACAATAAATCATAACGTTAAAAAAACGAAATAGGCGTCCTGTGTTATCATCCTAGACGTCGTAGTTTTTAAGTAGTTTGTGTATTCCGTGCATTTCGAAACAATTTAGTGATTCTCTCTGATAGGTAAGCAAATCTCACTACACTACACGCGGTGTGTCATCCACACGTTAACAGACGCATAGTCTGCAGAACACATTTTCATGGTCAATATTTATTAATTCCGTTGAGCTTTGCCTCTAGTCTACGAGGACGCTTGAGACAGTTACTGTCATACAAGGATAGGAACTGGGAGAGGAATCGGCCACGGCCTTTTTTAATTACCATCCCAGCATTTGCCTGGAGCGATTTTGGTGAAAAATTAAAAACATAAATAAGGAGGAACAAAAAAGTTTTTTGCACATACGCCATTGTGGGCGAATGTTGTCGTATTGCAGAAAATCCCACAATAAAACGAAAAACAAAGGAAGAAGAGCCAGTAAACTGTAGTCAACAGACATATAACATACAGATGATTCCTGAAAGTAATTTAGTCATATCCCAGAAGACGACGCAAGGACAAGAACAGATATAAACAACACAAAATTAATTCCTAAGTGGAGTATAGTCGGCTGGAGAAGGACGACACAAAACGCAATGGCGTATGTCCAAAAAAACTTTTATGTTCATAATACGAACCCATTGCCAGATTCGTTCAAAGATACCAGACAGCCGGAACTGTAGCCCAGGTCCTTCCGGATGCAGTGTTCAAAATCAAGAATTCCTTACTTGCAATGGAGGTTAGTGTATCAATACAAGAAAACCGTTTACGTTTAAAGTTATAATTTATAATATGTGATCAAAACCCAGTTCCGCTTCTACATCGCGAGATTGCTTACAATTTTTTATAAAACATTTTTTGTTGACAGCGACGGGTTTCCCGACGGTTGCGAGTATTCGTACAACTACGCGTTATCCTGATATCACTGTACCATTTAATTATTTCCGTAATATTTAGAACACACTCATGTTTTAGCTTCACCTTCGAGAGTGTGTTAGATCCTAAGGAAGAATTAACGACCATAGGTACACATATTTGAAATATTTTTCCACAAGGAATATGCACACCGAATATTTCGGTGTAATTTAGAATAACCTGAGAGATACGTCATGGCGGGGCACTGTTCACTTTCAAATAAAACGTTCCACTTATGGAAGTTATTTTCCAATAGTGGTACTACTCGACCACGACAACTAGTCCCGCGAGAAAAATTCGAACTGCCGCTGTGTTGTCCTTGCACTGTGGCACAGGCAGCTGACTCGGTTTTCGCCGTGCTACGTCTACACTGGCCGTGTGCCATGAACTCATGTCAGGCGCAGTACACTTCTCCTCCTTGTGACGTGTCTACCTACTACTAGCGCCACGCTTCTTCCCCTCACCGGAGGACTAGTTGTCGTGGTCGAGTAGTAGGTACCGCAGCGACAGAGTAGTCTAAATACAGTTCCCCCCCCCTTGTCACACTCTTACTTCACAACTCTACTAATAACCTGGACCTTCCTTCTTTTTCCAGTGCCATTTTTATTTTTAATGCATGTAACTGCTGAGTGGTTATACTCCTATTCTGTCGAGAGGGTTTTTACAATACTATGCCGGTTTTTCCCGCTCTCTCTTCTTAGATTATGGCTTAGCAATAGGTGCACTTAGGGAGGTAGTCATGACCCCAATTGCGGCATGTCTGCCCAATCCCTCTCTGCCGCTATGCATGCCTCCTCTGCAAGAAACTTCTCCCTTGTAGGCGTATGGGGCTCAGCCCTGAGACGTACTTAGTCCAGCACCTTCCCCGGGCCTCCACCATTACACAGTAGATTAGGGTAGTGTGGGGAAAAAATTGACAGAGTGGTCATAGCACTCGCCTCCCACCAAGGCGATCCGGGCTCGATCCCGGCGGGGTTGGATCTCGAATTGTCGCATGTGGGAATCGTGCTGTACGATGTCACTGGCCAGCGGATGTTCTCGAGGATCTCCCATCGTAGGGTATCATTCCACGTCATTCTTCGGGGCAAGTAGATGCGTACTGGAACTCAGTAATAAGCCTGCATTCGGGGTGCGATACCCTGTCCCTCAGGCATCCTCCTCGTGCGGTATTTATTTCTCCCAATAGTGGTAATGATCAAGCTTAATTTTTCTAAAATAGCAATAAAAGAATTTTAGTTAACGCTTGTTTTTCAACAGTAAAAGTTTTGTATATAGACGACACTGAATTTTTAAAACATTTCGTCCGCACAAATATATAAAGGGGACGGGGGACGGAGATCGTATCTCAATCATATCAAGACAAAATAATGATTTTACCTTTGTTGGTTTTAGAGTGCTGTTCATATTACTGGCCCTATAGTTTGGTCGTAATCTAAGGCTGTAAATCTAACTTGGTATTTAGCTGTCTGAGTGGAACGTTGTCAAGTAATTTGTTCCTAGCTAGCTTAATGTCATATGACATTTGTCGTCATATTTGTATACTAAATCAGGTAACGTTACCATTTAGTTAACTAAAAGTGCCAATAGGAACACGACCTGCGTACTGTTGCTACATAGTGTATACAGACTGTAGTTCTGCTGGAAATCGATTATTATTATCACTACTATTGTTAACTATACAGTACTTTAACACATAGAAGTTTTATTTAAAGAGCAATATGAGGTTTACTAACACTGGCAGTGTTCATACTAATTTACTTTATTGGTAGAACATACCAGATTTCTGTGCCTTCTTTCCTGAAATTGTTATGCTAGTAACGTTTTCGTCATTTCATTTATTAATTAGTTCTATAATTTAATATCATGTATTTATAACTTTTTTTTCGGGTCACAACTAATAATATACCTATTTCAAATTTACTCTTAAAGATTATACAAACAAGTCTTTTATCACAAATAGTGAAAAGTAATTATTGTTTTAAAACGAAAGGTTTCGTCACTTACCTGTAGTTTCTAATTTTAGAATAAAAATGTTATTTCAATTGCGTACTAAAAAAAAGTAGGTATTTATTTACCGGAGTCGACAGTAGAGGATATGAATTTTTCAGTGAAAAGCAAACTATTCTATAATGTAAACCTACGTAGAATTTTCAGTTACAATTTTCCTTTTTAAGAAAACGTGTAAAATGCTACCTTTAAAACAGTAATGTTACCTTCCGTAGGTAATATGTTTTAAATTTGTAAGGTATACTGTCTATTTCCGTGAGTTGCCTGTCTTAATGATAAAGAAGATAAATTTTACAGTGCAGTGTATAAACTGTTGACAGTCACTGCTGCCAGAGTTTATTTCTTTCTTCGCAAAAAATGTTGGTTTACTTCGTAAAAAATTAATTTAACACACCAGTGAGAATGTCATCGAGCGAATACCCTGACCAGTGTCAGGAAAGTGATTTTATATTTTGTTACCGTCAGCGTATGAAACAAAATTAACTTCGCCACCTCTCATGACACAATACATTCGCTTTTGGGGCTTATCAGATGAAGAGATGACGAAAAGCTGAGATGAAAGTTTAGCTTTTTTTAATTGGTTTAGATTTCAATTAACACCGTTTGATACTCTTATCCTCTGTTTGGACTCCAGGGATTGATGATAACCACTCTTTCACAACGCCGAGTGTCAACAGAAACCTCGGTTTGGACGTTAAGCATTTTGTATAAATGTTCCATAATTGAAGATTTTATCTGTGTGATTTATTTTACTGGGCATGTTGCATGTTCGGTGTGTAAATGTTACTTGCTAGTATTAGGGTTAAAATTAACACTCCCTTCAATTATTTACTTTTTTTTTTTTTTTTTTTTTTTTGCTAAGCAACACAGTGCGTGTCACACCTTTACCGCAAAACTAAATAACTCTGTTTATGTCTCGTGAAAATATCGCGCCTTGTAAGTACAAGTATGCTTCTCGTGCATACATTCTGTATTTAGGTCTGCGTAACTTTAATACGTCCTTTTTCAGAAGCTGTAAATTTGTGAGATTTTAGACCTTTATAGTACATGTTACATTATTGCAGTGGTCGTTTTTGTAAAAGTAAAGGACTGCGATGGTCAAGGGGTCAGACCTCTCTCCTCCCACCAAGGCGATTCGGATTCGATCCCCGGCGGGGTCTGTCCCCGGATTTTCGCATGTGGGAATCGTGCCGGAGGATGCCGTTGGTCGGTGGGTTTTATCGGGGATCTCCCAGTTTCCCCGCCCTTCGTTCCGGTGCTGCTGCGTATTAAGGGTGGGTTCCCTGAAAAATTTTAATAGTTTTGAAAAAAAATGTTATACTTATATGAGACATGGTATATAGACTATTTTTACAGCAATGAAAATATTCTAGCTTTCATACTTTTTGTATAATGGTAGGTCAAAGCTCAAATTCGCATATAACGATTTAATACAAAAAAAAAAGAAAACCAAAGGACTTACAGAAATGAAATAATTCACACTTAATAACAGTGTCACGGCCTACATCATGATATGTATGTTTGAATACATTTTCTATTTCTAAAAAAATTGTTGAATTTGAAACACAAAAAAAAAAAAAATTGGCAATTTTAAATATTGTTTTTAAAAATACATAAAATGTCACTGAGAACTTTTACATACCTCTTGACGTAGTCCTTGACACTGTTATTCAGTGTGAATTACTTCATTTCTGTAAGTCAGTTGGTTTTCGTTTCGTGTATTAAACCGTTTTATGCAAATTTGGTCTTTAACATGACACTGTACAAAAAATATGAAAGCTAGAAAATATTCACCAGTGTAAGAAATAGTATATATACATATATATATATAACCGTATCTTGTATAAAAATAAAAATTATTAAAACCTTCATATTTTGTATGATCTCCCCCTTAACATGATGTCACCCCTCACCAGCGCTGAAGGCCTCGATGTTGACCGCTGACCAAAAAATATCTTCACTTCTCTTTTGTAGTTCTGTTAAAGCAACTTCTCATAGTAAGGATTTCTATGTTCCTTACAGCTGCATGCAATTTACAGACGAGAGCTTATGTTGCTAAACTAAACCTACTCTTTTTGTCTGTATTATTTTAGTTTTGTCGTCCGTGTTAACAGCCATTCCACTCTCTGCTCGTTTGTGATGTCATTGTTGTCCCCTTACAGCTATGAGGCTGTTTTGTTCACACTTATTTTCGTATGTGCCTGTTCTACTTTTTTTCTTTTAGGATGTCTTTTCAATCGAAGAAAGAATGCAATTAGACCCAGGGAGCCGCACGTCCCTACAAGGATTCTTCTTGCACCCTTTCAACCAGGATTATGATTACGGGATGTGGTGGGTGTCTGCGTAGTTTATAATCAACACACAGATACACATATGCACACGTTACATTTATAACACCCCTCTTTTTGCGTAGGGGGTTAAAAACTACGTACTTCTGTATCTCCAGCTGTAAGGGATGAGTAAAGCATTTTATACCATAGGTGGTACACATGTTTTCAACTTACTTTTTCATAAGGAATACTTTCAAGAAGTTTGTCTGTGTAATTTATAATCAACCGTTATTAACGTTTTTTTTTTTTTTTGCCGTTAAGAATTATAATTTGAGCCAGTGAAGGTAAACAATTATTCATGAAGGTTATTTTAAAACCAAAAATTTTCTCTGTTGGTACTACTGTCACGATTATGATTACGGGATGTGGTTGGAGTCCATCGCCAACCCCCAACATGTAGGACCAGAGATTAAGGCCATGATCTTTCATTTATTTCAAACAATTGCAAATAATTCTAATATTTTTAACCAAACAATTTGAAAAAAATTTGAGACTGTGTACAGTCATATAATACACAAGTTGTTCAGAGTTTTTTTTTTTAAAAGAAAGTACTGTTTGCTAGCAAAAAATTATTTTGCTTAATTTTGGCTTAATTTGACAACAAAATATGTGATATTTCCGGGGGGAGGGGGAGGGAATCTAAAAATCCGTTTGGTGTATTGCAACAGAAAAAATAAGATACCAACGATGATCTATAAGAGTAAAAACTGTAAGAATGAATTTTTGATATATGTATTAATTTGTGTTAAAAAAAGATATTTTCGAGACCACTGCAAAACCAGAGAACGAGGGATGACATGAAGTGAGACACTGCAGATGGAGTAGCGACGGAATTCGAGAACGGGGGGGGGGATACCCCGAGAGAACACGCAACGGCAACGTCAGCCACGTTTCTCACAACCCTGCCTAGAGTCGAACCCGGATAGCCTTGGTGGGAGGCGAGTGGTCTGACCACTCGGCCACCGCGGCTTTGTCTTTCTAAACGCACTCACTATTATTACTTTCTGGAATGGTTTTGTTGACAATAAAATGTAGGGATTTTTCTTTTTGTTTCGCTGTGCGCTTTATACCAATCGCAGTGGCGCACGTCTATCAAACTGGTTCATTTCACTTTGAGCCAACTTTGTCAACCGGGATGTCTGACAATTGTATGTCCTGATTGCGAGACATATTTTCTTTAGGCCAGTTGCAATACGAACTCCGTATTAATTTATATACAGAAAGTATGTTTTATTTGCCATTAAATTTATGTGCGTTCCACCTAGCGGCGTACATCGCCTGGAATTACAACGCCAAACCAACATGCGTGTAAGAATGGTTGCATAAAAGCAGGCGCAAGAAACAGTTCTTTGTGATGTGCACTCACGTCAAATTCATCCCCCCCCCCCACGTCTGCCCGTGTACTTTGTATGAGACAACAATGCTACAACATACTCAGCTAATTTTACATCATTCTGGAAGAATCTTTCCCAACAAGTCACATATCAGTCGTATTTGCTGATCGTCGTAGTACTAGGTCTAAATGTATGGGGTAGAGAAGTAAGAAAAGATTCCAAGACCCTGTTAATTTAGATACACACTAAAAACACTTCCGTTGCTGCAACAAAATTATGCTTAAATATGAACAACAGCAAACTAATCTTTGCCGCAAAGCTGTTTAAGGACGTTGGACCCGTAAAAATTCAAAACTGTATATTTGTGCCAAACACTGGTCAACTTTTACACATTAGATGACGTGTCATTTCCCAAAATAAAAAAAATTAGGTCCCATAGTTTTAACATAATCACCTATCAAAGTCGCAAAATGGCAGTTGCAGTGTAGCCAAAATAATAAAAAATAATTAACTTGCAGAAACAAGATAATTCATATTAATTCTTAATGATGTGAGCTACTTCAAGACACTTTTGTGAACACAAAGCGATACGATTTTGTATTTTTTTTTTTTAATTTATTAAAATGAGTAAATTTTTGCATAACTTTGACTTTTGGCTACTACTGAAATTTTCAAAACTAACATTTGTCAACCATGTCATAAAATGCATTGATACACTGACTATCAGTTACTGTAATTTTGAATTCATTAGTTAATTACTTTTTTTTATTTTGGCTACACCGCAATGGCCATTTGTGACTTTGATGATTGATTATGCAAAAACTATGGGGCCTGATTTTCTTATTTTTTTTATTTTGGGAAATGACGTGTTATCTTATGAGCAAAAGTTGAACAGTGTTTGACACAAATTTAAAAAAAAAAAAAAAAATAAATAAATAAATTTTATGGGTCCAACGCCCTTAACTTGCGATAAAGATCGTGTCTTACATGGTATCAGATGTAAAGAAACTTATGTTTTGTGTCATGTATTATCTAAAAAAGATTTTCTTTTAAAGTAACATAAATGTTTCTGTAACAACGGTAATAATTATTTTTCAACGTATTGCGTGTGTTATAAAATGCTACAACTGTCATAACCGGAGGAATTTCAAATAAATTATCTTAATGAATTCCCCCGTTCTAGGTGGAATCGGGTGGTTTTGACAGTGCCTCTTCCTGGTCTAAATGTCGAGACATTTTTAGCAACCATAATTTATACAATATATAAATTATTTATTATGTATCAATGGAACAGACGATTCACATTGTCCATTCATTTTTTAAAGGTACTGCTGGGTTACGTTACAATTTTTAAATTTACGTAATCCTTTTCAAATCACACACAGTTATTTTTACATCACTATTTGAAGACGTTTTTAAGTAGTCGGACAGCGGCTTACGCACTTAGAATCTGCCTTTTTAGTTAACAGATCACTAAAGCTATTATTAAAAGTTAATATCCGTGCCGGACTGTCGTAATCCACTTCTCAGGGGCGTCGACGCATACCTTGCAATTAGTAGTTCCGCCAGGCAATGCGCCCGTCGTCTTATACTCTTCAGTTGTCGAGGACGTTCCTTGGATGATCCTTAACGGCCAAAATCCTTTTGCCCTTAACCGTAGAGTAGTCCTCTCGCCGGCTGTCCTTAAAACTTGCCAAACCACAAATAGTAGAACCAGAATTATGTGTAGGGTCACCTTAGCCACTACGCTTACGTTCCACATCAACTCTATAATCCACTATTCGAGTATAGTCGTTTAAATTCATCCAGGTTCCTTCGACTACTATGACCCTACTACGTCTCTCGTCGTCAACAGTCTACCCCCTGTGTGTTGCTTGCTGTCACACGCCTCTGTCTCTCTGACGCACCAGCTGCGCGCGCATCCACACCTCCATACGTAAGAACGCCTCCCAGCGGTAAATTTATAAAGCTTACACATATAAAATAATGAGACAAATACCCATACGATAGATAAAAATTATGTCTCTTAGACAAAACATTTGTCTCATTAACAATAACACAACTTCTGTTACCGTTGCTGTAACTTTAAAAAAAAAATTCCATTGTGACAAAGTAACTTCGCTGTGGCTCATATTTACGTAAACAAACGTTTTGTTGTGGCAAGAAAGTTGTTTATACTGTGTAACTTTAACATTGCGTGAAGAGCAAAAATTTTTTCTATAAATAGGCTCAGGGACTCTCTGGAGTCCAATGTTCTGGGCACATGAAACTGTCAAGCAGAAGAGATTTTCATTTTTTAATTATTACTTTTTTTTTCAATTTCAGATTTTTTAATTTTATTGTCAAATAGGAAAATAATTAGCAAACCATACTCAGTGGTATGTGTGTATTCTAAAGTTTTACCCCATGTGTTATTTTTCTCGCCGAAAGATCTCAATAATCACGAAATTATATTATTGTTGAACTTTAAACGAGGTAAACAGTTTCAATTATATTTTTTGACGATATGTGACTCGACGAAATCTTCAAACAAGTAGTAAATTTATAATTTTCTACAGCTTACCCTATGAGAACGCTGATTAACATATTTTATAGTGCAATCATTTATTAAAATAATTATTTTAGTCGAAAAGTATATGCGAGATAGTGCAACGGTAACACGCTGAACTCGCATTCGGGAAGACCCGAGCTCGATCCCCAGTACCAGTCAACCTGATTTCTCTTTCCCGAAATCGTTCCACTTGAGTGCTGGGATGGCCGCCATATTGAATTATTTTATTTTTTGCTCTTATCAAATTCTGAGAAGAAAAATGTGAGATTTGTTACTATAACATCAATTCTGTTTACACTGCGCTGCAATAAAAGCATCGCAGTTGAACTTTTAACGTATTTTAAGGCCGTTGTTAGTCGGGTAATTTTTGATATATTCTCAATTTGCTCGACTGATTGCGACTTAAATATACGTTTAAAGTTTAAATGCGACGTTTTTATTGTAACGCAATATAAATAGAACTGATGTTAGTAACAAATTTCACATTTTTCTTATCAAAATTGTATAAGAGCGAAAAATAAAATAATTTAATATGGCGACTGATGCCGAGCCTTAACGAAGTTCGTGGCCACCTACTTCCCAGGATCTGTGACTGTAATGACTTCATTGTCGGAGAGACACGGAGTCCACTTACTGTCCGCGCGCCAGCTCTGAGTCCCTGGCGTGTATGCATTTTATTTTTCGTAAACTTCGTGTACGCTACAGTAACACAGTATCAAACACGTCCTAACTTACGACGTTACTACAGCTAGCATGTGCGTCGCATGCTATTAGGCCTCGTTGCGTTATTTATAGCTATATTTAGGGGCGAAAAACACTTACCCTCCAGGGACTCATAACTGGCGCGCGGACTGCACCTTACCTTTAGCCGAAATTCGTTTTTTTTTTTTTTTTTTTTTTTTTTTTTTTTTTTTTTTTTTTTTTTTTTTTTTTTTTTGTGTTAAGAGAATAGCGTTTTGTTTCCATCTTCTTTTCCATTGCAGCACATAATTACCCATAAAATTGTTTGTATTTATCAAGATTTTCGGGGAACATGTTGTGATTGCTTTATTTCGGGCAGACTTTCAAATGCCAAAACTCTGGTCAGATGTAGTTATTTTCGTGTGCTGATTATTTGTTTTAATTTAGTAACGTACAAATTACAACGTACTGTTGGTGGGTGTCTGTATGTCTTACGTGTACCCACGTTAATATACAGAATGTTGCAAAATTCCATGTCAATATTCTAGGGAAACAATCCTCAAGTGTAGAGGAACAAAAAATGTTATATGAGCATAGGTCCAAAAACGTACTGTTTCTGCGCTACAGTTGGCATACATGACGTATGGTTGATAGCGCGCTGGCAGGATCGTGTTGCTGTGGCATGTAAATTTCATTGGCCTTATTTAGGAAACCAGGAACAGCTGTTTTCGTCAGACTTAAATCAAACAATTATTTTCTTCATTTAAGCATAAACTGTGATTAAATTTAGCTGTTACGAAATTCTTTTATCTATCATAGTTTTTGCGTAGTGGCTTGTAAAGTCAAAATTGCATGTCATAGTTTTAAATAGGGCCTACGACACTAAAACAAACTGAAATAATTCACGCTGAGTAACTATATTGTAGGCTACAAGATCTCCTATATAAATAAATGGACTTTTAAGATTATGCTGAAATTTAAAATTAAAATTTAAAAAATTAATTTATTTGTTTAATACAGAAATATTTAATTTTGTGTTTTATCAAATAAACTTTGTAGCTTACAACATCGTTATTCAGTGTGAATCATTCAGTTTGATAAGGCAGTAGGTTTTTAGTAACGTACTTAAAACCGTAATATGGAAATTTTTATTTTGGCAACACATTATGCAAAAACCATGATAGATAAAAAAATTCATAAGTGTAAAATGTAGTTACAATTTATGTTTAGAAAAATGAAAGAAAAATATCTGGTACAAATATAAAAATTAAAACATGATGGTAAAAATTGCTGCACATATCTCCCTTAATAAACCAGAATACGTCAACAGCGAGAAGGAATTCGTTACGGTATATTTGTTGTTGGCCTGACAAAACGATTTTTATGTAGTGCATGTTTTGCTCAATATTTTCTTTTAACGAAGAACATATAAGTTTCACCATAAACAAACATACGGTTTATACCCCGCTTTTCGAATTTTGCAGCTTTTGGATCGTAGGAAGTCAATTCATGCCATCCTATTTTGGAGCCCAACCAGATGTCTGCTGTCATGGTGTGATATCCAACCCTCAAATACTCTCTATAAACGCATTTAATTATTTTTTATATTTTTTGTGTCGAGTCAGCCATACTACAGGAGCATTAAATTGCCTCAGTGAGGTGTCGCTGAGAGCTTCTTGCGTCTAGAATCTGCATAGGGAAGCTCGTGCTAGTAATTATTTTTCCAACATTAAAAGTATTATATGTTTAAAGCACAAATATTATAAACTTACTTAAATTTAACCTGAATATGTTTAAACTCTTGAGTTTTGATTAAAATAACGAACTTCTCTTCACAACAGCCCCACTGCGATAGTGGCGCCAACAGTTTCGTTCAGATATAAGAGGGTCAAAGATAAAGCATTGAAGAGTAGGTGAGTGTCCAGACCTGTACTTCTAAGACCGTGCTCACAGCACATCTGCACTGCAGTGCCCCATGCCGCGTTGTCACTGTACAGCTGTAGCTGCAGCGGGGAAGTTTCGGTCGAGCAGTAGCCGGCCGGTGTGGGCACGCTCTCGTGGGGGAAGCAGGTTCCGCAATCTAAACGGATGCAGTGAGTGCGGGCGGGCGCCTGAAATATAGGCAGCCTGGCAAATTGATAGGGGTCCCCGCGTGTTTTTGACAGGCGGCGGTCTGAGTGCCATCAAAGAACCCCGAGAGGGGCGTGCGGCACAGGAGTTGGGCTCGGTGCCTGGCTGAGGATACACTTGGAGTGGATGTGGCGCTTGTCGGGAGGAGCAGGAGATTTCAGCTGGCTCCGTGTCACGGATATGTCTAGTGGAGAGGACCTCGTAACGCAGAAACCTCGCCGCATACAGGTGTAGCCAGCTGGCGCCGGAGATGGAGGGACAGGGAGACACTTTCCTTCCCCTAGAACAGAGGGGAGGGATAGTATAGGCATTTGTACCAACCCTAGGTTTTAATATTTAAAAACATTACAATTTCTGCCAGCTGTATATTGAATATTTCGACTCTAAACCCATTTGAATAGCAGTGTAGCATAAGCCTACTGCAGTGCACTTTACCACTAATGACGTGTTCATTACGTAATATGTGAAGTAACGAGTGATTCAACACGCACAAAACAAACACATTTAGCCTAAATGCAAGTTTAACCACATATGACCTATTATTTTAATGTAGGTACACTATCCTACTAGACCACATAAAAATCACTTTCGCGATTCGCATTCAATTTAAATCGCTGTTTCTTCCGCGCAAATATGCAATTTCAGACATTGTATTAATATGGTTGCGAAAATGGAAAATAGATGGTTTGAAAAAATTAATAAAACATTTTTGTATCAGACGCTTGTAAAACTATTTAATAGTATTATTTATAAAAAAAATACATGACGTTCATGGGTTTTGAACCCGGATCCTTAAAAATAGCAGCCAAGTACCATAACCAATACGCTACACTTTGTGTGTGTATGTATGCTTACCATAATAATGTATTGACATGGGTGTAGCCTGGTTCGGTCGGGAAGATAAATTATTTAAAAATAAAATAAACATGCCAATTAAATTTCTTAGTGTATTTACGTTTCTTATTCAAGTTATTTACAACAGAACATGTAACTCTTAATAGCCAGCAATTTGCAGCCTTCTAAGTTGATGTTTACATGTATTAATCGCAGTCCGTGGTACACTTCTTAACAATTTAATTCACACTTCGTAACAATTTAATTTACATCCATAAACAGTTTTTTTTTTTCACGTTATATCAGTCACATTAAAGTTAACATGTATCGTTTTCAAACTTTTCTGTTAACGACCGTGATTTCTACCTAGTTATTCTTCTCGTCTGTCACACACACACATACACACACACGTATCGTTCTCTCTTTCTCCAGCACTCCGTCGTTGCACACACATAGTCAAATAGAGTCATCACTCGTATCAATCCCCGTAGTCTGTCTCTGTCGCTATCGCCGCTTCAATTTTTTTAAAAAGCAAATAACGGTACTTCTCCTGATTATAACGATACCAAGTTTATAGCAGTGGGAACTGTCGATTCGTTATAGTGTATATCGGCGGTAACAAGTTCACATCACTTTCTACGACGCGACTAGCTGCCATGGCAAGGTGTACAGTTGCGTAATAACACATGATAGTAGCGTGACCCTACTCTTTCAACGCCCTTGGGCGACTGAATAAAACATCTGAGAGCGGCTCATTACATACATGCTCTGTCGTGCGTCTGGTGTGTTAGTGAAACATGTATTTGTCACATAAAGTTATTAAAAGTGATAATGCTAATGTTATGATTTCAATAATCACTTGAACGGCCTCAATGTAGCCCTTCCGAAACAAACTTCTCGCAAATACACCTGCTATTGCACCAGTTCTCCCCACTTCTATGAATCGAACGCGCAGATTAGCTGCACCAAGGCGCCTACACTTTAACGAGGAAAAATTATCTTGTTCTCTCGTGTCTACCTACGTTGATTTCAAAACGTAATACAGTTACTTATATTCTTCCGAAAGCATGTTATTGTTTTCTTATTTTATTTTACGTGTTGCGTAGTTAAAAGCAACCATTTTTAAGTTTACGGGAAATGCAGTCAAATCCGCTTACAACACGTAAAATAAAGAAATTAAATTTTGAACGTATAAGTAATTTTTAAAGTAACTTAAGGATAAATTTTTAACATGATAGTTTAGCTCCCTCTCTTCTCTCTGTCTCTCTCTCTCTCTCTCTCTCTCTCTCTATATATATATATATATATATATATATATATATATATATATATATATATAGGGGAGGGGTGAACAGAAACAAATACATACTAAATCACACCATGCGAATCCTTAGCTAAATTCAGGACAACCATTTTAGTGGCAAAATGTTTTTCGATGCCATTTTACTTTCGCAATGTGGTAACATAAAACTGAAAATGTGATGATATCACGAACATAAACTAATATTTGTTTTCTCTATAACTACTGTACTGATATACAGTATGTACTTCGTCGTTTATTAGGGACAAGTTGACTATTTTATGAGATGTAAGTATACAGGGCTTAATATCGGGAATGGGAATTACTACTTTCGTGCATTTACCACTAATATTTAGTTGTATGTAAAAATATTTATATTTTGTTTACACAAACATATTTAGTTTAGTCGTTGGTTCTATAATCGTTAAAGTTTTAAACTTTTTCCATTGCTAGTTTATAAAAATCTGTAAATGTGGGCCCCTTCTGTATCAACTTTGAGCAACAGATTCAGCGAAAATTGGCGTACAGCAGTAGTTGCCGAAATACAATCCAATACAATTAACGTCACGTAACTGACTAGAAGTTCCTGCGCCTTCGTCGTGAAAACAACATAAAGACAGTATGTAAAAATACTTTATGTCTGAAGCCTGTGGATCGTGGCTCCTTCCTGGAGGTAGGTAGCGGCCGAAAATGATGTTGCTATTACTGATCGATCTCCACGCATGGCTTGGTAACAAGGCGATTTCCACGCATGGTTTGGCAACAAGGCAATCTCCCCCAACTCCCTCTTCTGCCCTCAGGGTGGGATAAAGATATAACAGCAACTAGTTTCCCTTTAAAAGCACCGCCTGTATGGAGCTTTTTGAAGCACAGGAGCGAAGAAGAGATAAGGGCGACACAGGTGCGAGCAGCTAGTGCCCTACTGATCTTACGTGCGAGACGTTAATCTGATCTGACGCGCATAGTTTCTTCCGTCCAGCTTGAACTTATTGAACTTCAAGGTCATGATTCACGATTTATGCAGCTTTCATATTATGTATTTACTTATTTATTTATTTATTTATTCCTAAACGAGAGCAGATATCTAAAAATTGTTGCACAGTGTTGTTAAAAAAGGTTTTTACTGTGTATTTACTTTTTTTTAGACAAAGTTATGTATGTATATATATATTTAAACTGTTCATTAGTGGGAATTTTCTTAGTTGCATGATTAGCTGAAACCGTTGTGTACTTTATTTTGTCTTGTAAACAGATGAGACGCAATGGTCGACCTGCATCTCATTTGTCTCCCGTCACGTTTGTTATTTTTACGTATATTGGTTTTATTCTACATCGAAATTAACAATGTCTGTTATTGAGCAGAGATATGTGGAGGGCTTGTTTTATGAAATGAGTACTTACCTTTCACGTTTGTGCAGTTCTGCTTAAACCTGGTACGACGATATGACAA
>PNEQ01007444.1:19821-39407 GCA_003012365.1 Medauroidea extradentata | reverse complement strand
CTGATTTGCTATGTTAATAACAATATAAAAGCTTTAATAACTATGCTAAAATATTTTCTTTTTATAATTTTTGTACTTTATTAGAAATCATAAACTTGACATTATGCAAGTAAACATTTCCTGCTGGGTTTCATTTTTTGCTGCATCAATGACTAAATATTTTCATTGTATAGAAATCTTTAATTAATATAGTCCTACAAGAATGTCAATGAGCATTTAATCTCCAACAAATATTAAAAAAAAAAAAAAAAAAGGTCTGCAATGAATGTGTTTAATAATCAGCTGATACCACATGCACCATAGATGAAAGCAGACATTCGAGAGTACACGCAAACATGCGTGTTTTTATAACAAAGCTGGAAATTTCAAAATAGTGCATCCAAATGCTCTATTTTCCGTATAAGAAAACGTAATCGTTCAAGGAAAGCGAAACGCTATCTAGGAGGCTAAAGGAAAGCAAATTGCTTCGTAAATAAATTTACGCCTGGGGTACATTATAAGCCCTTAGTACTAGCCTTCACGTGATTACTCTTAACAAAAAAATATTTTTTGATTGGTATAACAAGCTCCGCCATCTTGGATTTATATTCTGTTATTTAATTATACTGCATACAATATGACGTTAACTGTATTCTTTATAAGATGTGTTAAATTTTGTGCCTTGAGTTAGAGAAATAGTTCCTTAAAATAATGTCTTTTGTCGCTCAGGCAAAATTATTAAAACAATTTTTAACATAATTTCGTATAATTAAGTAAATTTTGATAGTTACTTGGGAATCTTATTTTGGTAGTCGATTATACATACAAGCAACTGTGACATCATGTCAGGCTAGTGTTGGTTCATCTCTCTGGGATCTTACTTGTGAGAACTCACAAAATTAACTAAACATAAGTACCGTAAAACAGGATGATTAGAAACGAAATTAGAAATATGTTCTTCACTTACCTACACCTGTTGCTTTAAAGTAATATCATTACAATAAAACTGCTGTTTGTAGGTAAATTGTTTTAACTTGCCTACTTAAATATTAAATTTTTAAAACATCTATACCGAAAATTTACGTGTGAAATTGCTTTCTATTCACCCCAATGTTTCTTATCACCCTGCTTTACTGTATGACCAACAATTAGAATTATTGAAATATAATCTGAGTTAGTTGGTTAGTAGATGGCAGTGATGATAAGTAGCGAAAATCCATGTTGGTATACTTTATATCATTCAGTAAAAATTCATATAACTTAAATTTCTCATAGAAAATACTGCTGTTCAACAAATTTCAAGTTTAATCACCAGAGATGTTCTTAACATTATCTAAGCAAGTAAATAATTCTACACAAAATTTAAATATTGCAGTATGTTTACAAATTTTTTAGTTTTTCATCATATTGCTTTTGTTGGCATTCTTTTCTGTGTGTTCTAAAACCCTAGGATAACTCCTCCCCCTACAGCCCTTGAGCAAACATTTCTGTTATCAAAATATACACTAAAGGAAAGTAGGCTGATTAGTTCTGTATAGATCTACTTGTTATATATAGAGATTACAATGACAATTTTAAAGAATACTACACATTTTCATGTGATAAAACGCAATTCATCAGCAAATATTTAAGAAAGCGCACACGATGTTCTCTTGTAAAAGATACCGTTCTCCCCTGAACGCACATTATCACGCACTCTATAGTTTACAATTCTTCTATGCAGATTAACCGTCGTTATCATGCGCAGACGTACGTACATTCTTCGTAAGACGAAATTTCGTGTGAGTGTGTATATATACACACACACAGTTCCCGGTTGGTTTAGTCGAAACCGCCGCAGAAAAAAGGAGGGGGGGGACAAAAGGGGCAGAATAATACCCCGTGCTCCCAGCCTGAATGGGGCCCCGGCCCCTTGCCCTAATAGTAGGCAAAAAATATTTTTCTAAAGTTTTTATTCACACGTTAGGGGCCATAAAACAATTTCCTGCCTCAGGCCCCCAGAAACTTTGCTGCGGCCCTAGGTTTCGATAGCTGGAGCGACGCACACGTGAGACTCTGCGGCTGAAATTTCCAGCCCAGACTCCAGAGTGACCGATGATTCGAGGAGAACCTAGTTGATGGTCAGTCAGCCTGAAACCATAGCCACCAGGGTGTTACATCGTCGTTGTGGGCAAACTTTGCGAAAATATATTGTATGTTTGTAAATAACGAATTGTTCCCCCCTCCCACACATTTTGCGTGGAACCAAGCAGTGGAGAAGAGTTCTTTTTTTTTTTTTTTTTTTACATTTGGTACCTATTATTATTAGTGACTACACACAAATCTAGGATTATACTGGCAGACTCTGGAGCCAGTAGCGTGTATGATACAAAGGGCAAATTATACAGTACCATATGTTGGATTTCACAACGCATCTTCATTGGGTGTGACAGGCACGTATAGTCGGGTTATAATAGAGCTTCATTTTGAATACGACCATACTTCTCCATTATAACTGCCAATCGTTACACCCAAGTAGTTTCAAAATCAAAATGTTCGTTCTGCAGGGCAAACAAATAATATTTCATTTTATTGCTTCACGTCTCGTCGACAGCGAGGCCGTAAAAAGCGGTTTTCATACACATTCACCCAGGGACCGGAAATGGGAGAGCACTCCGTTATTGCTTTTTAAGCGAACAATCCCAGATTTCACCCATTTGGGAAACCATGGAAGACCGAAATAAGGATGGCCAAAGCTTGGAATCGAATCCGGGTCCTCTCAAATGCGAATCCAACGCGTTACCGTTGCAACGCCCTTGCTCGGTAAATAGGTAACGAAAAACATAATGATGCACTATAATGAAAGGGTTCACACTGAAATAATATGGCATGTGCTACTTCAGTATAAAATACATAAACATGTCTGGAATGTCAGTTTCGTTGGAACTTATATAAACTATTTTAAGAATTTTAATTTCTCCATCGAAGTTTACAAATGTCAAGATTCATTTGTGGGGTGTTAGAGACACTATTAATTTCAAGGCACTCTAATATCGTATTCGACGATTGTTTCCACGACATTTTTCATTGCCTACTTACGGCTTACGGAAGGTTCGTAATATGATTTATTTCGTTTTAATTTATTTTGAATTTATTTTGTTCTTTAAAAACCTCCGAAACTTGCAGTTTCCCTTTACATCAAATAATTTTTTCATGTGCCAAAATATTTCCTTGCGTGTTTTTATGTGGGTCGTGTTTCACTGAAAGTTATTTTATTTTTTAGTTCCTTTCCTTTATTTGTGCGTTCGTGTGTCACGCAAGTTGTAATTTTGTTGACAAACTGTTATAGAAAAAATATCGAAACCAAATTTTGGCGTACATTACAAATAATGAATATTGTGGTAACATTCACCTTTAACGTTTGGTTTCGTTCCATTGTCAATGGGAAACCACATTTCGTTGACGATCAATATTCGAGAGGGTTCCTGTTAGGACAAAATGTAGGTGAGGAAAACTGCAATGTTGTTACAGAATTGGATCTAATTTAATGGGAACCTTTTAAATAACAGTAACAAAGCAATGTAAGCTCAAATATAATTTTGAAATCATCAATACGAAAGTGAGATGGACTCTACTGTAAACTAATTAAGAAGAATAGTAAATTTGTGCCACACAATTTTCTGGTTCTAAAAGTGTCTAACAAAAGTGTAACTAAGCTATTGAAATAAGTATCACTCAAAAAAATCTGTATTTTCTAGCAAATACAATTTTTTTAAAGTACGTATGTTGAAAATTATTTTGCAAATACTTCTTACTGGCCACGATTTGGTAAAATTACAGCTGGACTACTAGTTTTTCTACTTAGATTACATATAAAGATACAACTTTAGTAACTCATCTAAGGGATATATGCGATTGGAAATTCATACGTACATAAGATCAACACGTTGTTTGTAGAATAAAGAAGCTGCACTAATGTGAACTAAAATTAGGTATATATCAGACGCGAGATTTTAAAGAATAAATAAAACAAGTTTGGGGGAAATGTTACAAATGTACATTGTCATGTGACACATACAATGCAAGTTTGTTTGTTCTCTGCATCATGACTTAAAACATCAAGGCAGCCGTTCTGTTTCATGTCCATTGGTGTATTTTGGGTGAAGAAGTTTTCGATTAGATTATTTGAAAAGTGAAAGTGAAATTTCTTATTTTTGAGACTAACACCCTAGCAAATTTTCGGCGAGTAATTAATCACTGATAGGTCATGAATGTATAACATCGCCGTCTCAATTATAGCTTATTTATACAAACAAATGAAACGTATGTTTTGTTCTAATTATGATTTTAAGAATTCATGGTACGTACTTGTAGTTATTATTTTAACTTTTCACTTTTAACGGTTTTAGAGTTCTTGGTATTTTTTTAAGTTTTTTTTGAACTGTGTTTATTCGGTAGATAAGAGTATTCCAAAGTATAACTTGATATTATGTTTGTTTACATTTCTAGAAACAAACAAATTCATAATTGTAAAGTAAATGATTATCTGTGTTGAACTACTACTTTGAAGGTCGTTTTGAACATTCTTTCAGTGCGCATACCTTATAACCTCATTGCCTTGACGTCTACTCTTTCAAAGACTTGCTGATGTAATACTTAGTTGTGAGTCAACGCAGTAGACGCAGGAAAACACAGGAAGAGTGTTTGTCTTTATCTCGCCATTTTCTTCCTTCGCGGGAGCTTTTATGGGACGCTCGAAAAATAGAACAGCCGTAACAATCAACGCGTGCAGGCGCTAACGACTGTTTGAAAGGCAAAGCGCGTTCTGTTGTTCGTAACCTCGAGTAAAACACTCTCTGTGGATATTTGTTTGTGTGGAGGTAATGGCTCTGTCGTGTAGGCAACCAGCTATCGAAGTGATTGATTGATCCCAGACTTCGGAACACTTATCCGCATATCACCATTAGGTGCCATAACTTTCATGCGGGATGATGCAAAAAAATAAGTTTTTGAGTACTTTAGTGGTTGCGAGGCACGCCAGATCAGGTAGGATACTGCCATTAGCAAGCCACAGAACTACAATAGATGGATGGTCATCTCAGTGTCTTAGAGAACGAAAACTATTGTAATACGCTTCCGAGGCAGCTACAAGTACTTCCCGAAGTTTTGTAAGGATATATATTGACTATAATTGAAACAGTCATTTGAAAAACACTACATTGTTACTTTCAAGAAACAGCTGTGTAAATAATGTAATATTGAAAATGTATATTTTGACAAACCTTCTAAATAAGGTACTGTAATTGAAAAAAAAAAAAATGGTGTACGTGTTACTTCTGAGTTGACCGTTTGAGTTTTGCATTTTGAAGAGTAAAGATGCATAAACCGTGTTGTTAAAAATATTACATGTGGTGTTTCTCAAATGACATATTCAATTGTAAATGTCTCCCACCGTTATTCAGCACGTGTATTTTCAAAGTTACAATGATTTTTCGTTTCTAACGGGCGGGAGAAAGAAAATATAAGCCGCTGAAATAATATAATATGTGTATAGAGACATAACAACTTAGGTTATTATTTTGTAACAGGCTTGCCTCCACTGATCTGTACATACTCGGACACAATCTATGATTTCACGACTCATGTCTAGGGTACAGACTAAATAGTAATACATGACGTGGCGGCTCGTTTGATACGGACGAACTTCGCCTCTTATTGGCTGCCCAAGGCTGATGATATCAGCCCCGTGTATGTGTGGCTCCTGCATGTCACGGCAGCTTTCCTATTGGACTGTCTGCCGGCTAGCAGGGCAGCCGCCTTACGCTGATTGGCAGTAGGCATCTCCGCCATGTTGCTGGCCAGGGAAGCCATTTTGCTGGCGTGTGTGACTGAGTTCGCTGGCCTACCGGCTACTTCACTTCTGTATTCCTAAATATTCTGTGTCTAGGGACTGCTGATTTTCGCGAGAAGACATTTGCTCCAGTTTGTTTCAGTGCCCTACGTACTCGTCTGCAGCTCTGCGTCATGGTCGATGATTGGATGTTTTTACTCTCTCAAGTCGTATGGTTCTACCGACAAATCATATACGTGAAATGTTGCAGTAACCTTACTGTGATTGGCTCAGTTAAACGAGAGGAGTCTCTTCATAAAGGCATGCTGTCCAGTAACCATGAAGCAGAACTTCAGGTGTATACGTAAGATAATGAAACAAAGTGGGGCAAAACTCTTTTCGCGAAAATCAGCTCCCTGTTCATGCCATTTCACGTATTTGACTGCTTTACATATCATTGCCCACTCTGCCGAATATATTTTAATTACTGGATCAAAGTGTTCCCCGCCACAATCAACACTGTAGACGAGTGGAAGGCATCGAGCGAGCGAACAACTCGTAGTCTGTTGTCATAAAAACAACGCGAAATTTGCATTTGTCTAGGAACTACGTTGTAGGAAGAAAGTTGGAACTCATCCGAGTTAGGGACCCTGGGCCATTCTGCTAGAGTTGTCCGTTACGCTTACACTATCTTACTTGAGGTGGCTCTGATTGGCTGAGGAATGCTGAATTTTTCAACTCGTTATGTACAACAGACTTTCTGGAAATTTGCTGCAAACACTTCGGTACGCTATTGTAGACTGGTTATATCGTGAATGTACAGGGCACGAAAATATCTTTGCATCTGCACAATCGATTGTCAACGGGCAAATTCCAGCACACAAAACACTGTCTCTAACAGGTTCACCGCCATTACATCTGCTGAGGTTATGTGGCGCACTTGCCAGCAGTTTTCACAACTACCCGACGGCGAAATGTACACGAAAACCTTGAAAATTTATCGTTTTCATAGTGCGTCATTTCTGATCTGTCTCGCTACCAATTATGTTTATACAATTTTAAAAACTATTCAACGGAATTTATAGTTATGTTTCCTACAGACTTGTTAGTTTGAATTGTTCAAACATTCTCCCAAAGAACCTTTAGGACATTTGACCTGTAAAAATGCAAAATTTTGTATTTGTTCCAATCACTGTTCAACTTTTACACATAATATTAAATTTCATCTCCCCAAGTAAAAAAAAAATCAACCTATAGTTTTAGCATAATCACCTAGCAAAGCCACAAAGTGGCAGTTGCGGTGTTGCCAAATAATACAAATTATTAACTTGCAGGAACAAGAATAATTCATATTGATACTTAAGGCTCGGTTTCAGTCGCCATATTGAATTTTATTATTTTTCGCTTTTTTGGAATTCTGTGAAGACAAATGTTAAATATGCGATTATACCTCAAATTCTATTTACATTTCGCTACAGTACTGAGCTTGCGATTTGGCTGTTAACTTATAATTACGCCACAATTTGTATGGCAATTTTTTATATTCATAATTTATCCGACAAATTGCGGCGTAATTATAAGTTAACGGCTAAATAGCAAGGTCTGTACTGTAGCGAAGTGTAAATATAATTTGAGGTATAATCACATATTTAAAAATTTTCTTCTCAGAATTCCAAAAAAGTGAAAAATAATAAAATTCAATATGGCGACTGAAAGCGAGCCTTAATGAGGTGAGCTATTCAAGACACTTTTGTAAACACAAAGCAATACATTTATGTTTTTTTTTAATTGATGAAAATAAGAACGTTTTTGCATAACTTTGACTTTTGACTACTACTTAAATTTTCAAAACTAACTTTGTCGAACATGTCATAAAATGCATTGACACGCTGACTTTCAGTTCCTGTAATTTTGAATTCGTTAGTTAATTACTTTTTTTTATTTTGGCTACACCGCAATGGCCATTTTGTGACTTTTATAAGTGATTATGAGAAAATTATGTTGCCTATTTTTTTTTTATTTGGCGAAATTTCGTGTTATATCATGTGCAAAAGTTGAACAGTGCTTGGCACAAATATAAAAAATAATTAAAATTTTTCCGGGTCCAACGCCCTTAACTTAATCTTGTGTATTTACGTAACGTATAACCTATTAGTCTATCCTGAGTTTTTAAACCAATTTAGTGACATAGTTGTGTGTTCTTTTCTTAGATGTACAAATGCTTGGACGCATTACAGTGGAAGGGGCGGACGGTTGGGCGGAGGAAGGTCGATGAACTGTGACGTCACCAGCCACCTGCAGACGAGGCCAAGTCACCCCTTACCCCAGGATGTTCGCGGCATTATGTCGTATGTTCCCGCCACACGCTGCTCGCGTGCTGGTACCCGCGCCTACACACGACTCTCCATTCACCACATACCATCGGCTTCCTACACCTTGCCTCGCCTCATCACACCGAACATTTGCCACCCTCTCCCTTCGCAATCCACTTTCGACAATTACAATGCCACGCGGCCTGGTTAAGTAGAGAAACTTGTACGCTATTAACGGAAACCGCGCGCGTGGGGACGTATGCCAGTTCCCTAAGCGCCCTCTGAGCCGCAACACGGGACGGAAACGACATAAGCAACAGGCTTCGTTTCCGACAACTTGACTCGTGCTACGTAAGAAATGAATGAATAAGGCGTTCACTTCCTTGGCAGGTGATCACACACAGAGTAAAAGAAGAAGACTATCAAAGGTCCTTGACACTTCGCTGTGTTGACAAAACTAACCCTCATAATGAGTCCATTGATATTTCACGTACCTCAACAGAAACTAAATGGCGACCTGTATGAGAAGAACGTTAGGGAAAGAAATAAAAATACTACCCTACAATGTATGTGACTGAGGTTTCTTTTTTTATATCGTAGGTAGTTAAAACATTTTGATACTTTAACTTATTAAAGTGGTGAAACGCATTTACTATTCGAAAACATGTCTATGAACACAGTAGATAATTATCATTCTTAAAGTTAAACATGCACAGACTTATAGGTTTTTTTTTACCTAGAAGAATAATGCGCACCTATCTACAACAAAACCGTTCCCCAACCAAAATACGTGTTATTACTTAAGTCTATTTTGTTCTCTATGAATAATTCGTTCCCGAGGCTATAGTAAATTTCAGGACAATCTCACTGGTAGGGACGGTGAGTCACTAGCACTCAATACGTATATTAAGAAAACACATATACCTTTAGTGATCTTTGTTTAATTTTAGTTCTCAGTTGTGGCAACATTTCATTCGTCGAGTCCTTCATGACGAAAACACATTATCAGAGTCATTCATGGACAGGGAATTAGAACATAGAGACAGAAGGAAGATTTCGAGACTGATTTGTTTCACGGATTACTGACAAGGAATGCAAGTGTATGTATGTATGTATATTTATGTACAGTACGTAAACACGTAGGTATATATGTGTTTATGTACAGTACGTAAACACGTAGGTATATATGTGTTTATGTACAGTACGTAAACACGTAGGTACATATGTGTTTCAACGTCCGTATGCACGCCCACGAAACCTAATCGGTATTTTAATTGATGCAATGCAATTTTATGGAGCCTCCGAGCAGCGCAAAAAAAAAAAAAAAAAAAAAAAACAGCGTTTTCACTCTGTAAATTGATGTATGCACGCACAATGCACGTAAATATGTAGAGCACGTATGTAAGTACGTATGCGCACTAAGCATAATCAGAGTTTCAGTTAATTAAGTGAAATTTTAGAGTCACGTGGATTAAACGCCCAGTGCCGTCACTCTAGGAACTACATGTCGAACATTTGATCTACAAAATGTCTTTCTGTGATACATTCATAGAATAATTACCAGCAATGTTTGAAATTTCGAACGAATTTCCATGACAATTTAAGGAATTCAACAATATAGACTATTCTTTCCTTTTAATGTGTATGTTTAAGACTAACTCAATTTTTAACGATACAAGTAGGCCTAAATGAAAAGCCTACGGTGGCATTTTAATAGGAGAAGGTGGTGTGGATACATCCTACTGTAAGATACGCTGCAATTCTGAAGTTATTTACTTGTTGAAGCAACAGCATGTGGAAAAGAGCTCTGCTTCTGACGTGGCGCGTGTTCGTTCTTCTCACCCTCTCTTCTTTGCTAAGTGTGTGTTTATTCTTTAGCCCTTGCAGCTCGTTAACTCCCGACGCAAAAAGAGGGGTGTTTTAATTTTAACGTGTGTCTGCCTGTGGCATCGTAGTTCCTAAATGGATGAACTAATTTTGACCTAGTTTTGTGTTTTATTTGAAAGGTGGCTTGATCGAGAGTGTTCTTAATTATGATTCAAGAAAATCTGTTCAGGTGGTTTGAAGGTAATCAGCTTTTTTATAGTTGTTGAACGGATGTGAAAAACTCTGCTGGTCTGATCGATTCGAAATATTGTGTCCTTTGACTTCAATGATATTACAATAACATAGTCACCTTGACCTGTTCCTGCAGCTTCAACTGGAATCTGCAGGATACCCAACTCCTCAGCAACTTTCAACAGAGGTATCGTGTTTGGGCTCATTGGAAAGATTCTTCTAGTCGGTTTTTTTAAATTTAAATATAAGTTATATTTACTAAAAGATATCCAAAAGAATATGATAGTTTGGACCCATCCACCAAATGTGTAACCAGTTATCAGCCATCTCTTAAAAATATACTTTAGAATTATTATGAAATATCGACAATATCGCAGTGTAAATCCTCTGCATCTGTATCTCACTAATATAATTTGTCCTTTCGATATTTTAATTTTTTCATTATTAATAACGTTCGCCACTAGGATATTAAATCTGTAGGTAAGCAGTAAAAGAACATTTCATGTATTCGCCACACATACAACTAGGTTTCATTACTATGTAATCTGTGTCCATTCTAGTATATCTTATTAATATTATTATTCTGCAAGTATTACTATAAAAATAATTTTTTTTTGTATCGCGCATTTACGAAGAATACCTGTCACAGCTATAACTTATCGTCTTATACAAATGTATAAAACAAGTGAAGCCTTCCAAGTGTTGGTTAAGGCTTTCTACATTGGCAAAAAAATGTAAACTATATATTGTTCAAAAGTTTATACATTATTTAATCGTGATCTAACAAAGCGTCTAGGAAGCATGCGAGTGATAAAAACGGTGTGAAGTGTTTACACCAAGTGATAGTCTATTGTCCTATAGCTGTTTAGTAGAACAGCCATTATTGTGGCAAATAAAAACAATTAATGATGGCTTTAAACGTTTAATTGCACTCGCATTGCCATATTATTATTTTTCTTGCCAAATTTGTCATTGTCTCACAAATATTTAAAATACATTACAATGGAAGTGGCATTACTACATTTTTTGTGATCAGCATTTAGGGCTTCATAATCAGAGTGATAAGAGAATATAACACTTAAAATTTCAAGACTATAGTTAGTAGTTCTTTGTCATACTCAGGCTTCTCGAAATAGGGGGAAAGATTTGAAACTCGCAACAAAACCCTCTACAATTTTTGTTTTCATGAAGGTGTCTATGCGATTCTTTAGCACGTCACAATTGTCTATTCCGCTCCTGGAATCATTTGTGTGGTAACTTTAACTATGTAAATTATTTAGCAGTTGACAAATTAAGAAATTTGTATGAACGCTGGTTACCATGACAATACTATATATCACTTAACAATATCGGGTAGCATTTTCGTTTAAAAAATTTTAACTACGTTATTCCTTTCCTTTCCTTTTTTTTTTTTTTTTTTTATTCGTCGCTCTGTTTTAAACAAGCCGGTATCTGTCGCATAATTTATGCACTTTATGTACTATGTCAAACAAATATTACATAGTATTTAATTATAAAAATAATCTCTTTGGTGATGTTTATCTCATAGAATGTTTTGAACGTGTAAAACTATGAGTACTTAATTTCTCTTAACTGGTCTACTTTTAACCTCTTACTATTTCAGAAACAAACAGTTTCAAAAAATTCCTTAGGTTCCACCGAGATTTGAACTCGGATCGCTGGATTCAAAGTCCAGAGTGCTAACCATTACACCATGGAACCCAATGAGTTACAAATGCTTGAAGTGTTTGTGATACCTCAACGTTTGATAATAACTTTGTTTCAGCCGTGAAGTGGCTTCTGTTATCGCTGTAGACAGTCACGATACACGTTACCTCGACTAATATTAAGTGTAGCTCAAATATGGGAGAAATACTCATGCAATGCGGATGAGCACTTATTAATGGGCAGAAAATTTTTCAACCGCATGGTTACTAATTTGTATCACAGGTAGAATAAGTTTGAACGATAATTCTGACCCAAATATTATGGGTGCAACACAATAAATTTTGATACGATCGAAGTAAAAGCACGAGTAAATTAGTAACTATAAAACTAATAATGAACTGTATAGTACAACTTTACTCTTATATCTTATAACCTACATAATTTGTTAATTTTTTAAATAACTAATCGTTTAAGTTTTATGCATTTTAGGTGTAATGCGAGAAGGCATTTTTATTTCTAAAACTACCCTGATTTTTCTATTCAACCGTATACAGGTTACATAATATTTTGTCTTACGTTATGACTGACATTATATAATGCAACCATGTTTATTTATAGAACTGCCAAAGGTTACAGAAGTTGTACGAACTTATCTTAGACACAGATATAAACATGTTATTTACAGACGGTGAACTCACCTCAAACAACTATAATTACAAAATTGAGTTTCCAAGTACGCATTGTTATTTATATTTAAATTTTCGGGTAAATGCATGATTAAAGCTAATTTAGTATTATAAGTCAACTCTCACAGAAAAAAATTCTAATAACAATTATGCATATAGGTAATAATGGACGTATATTCACATTTGTTACCAATTGATTTGTTAGAAGTGTGCATAGCGTCTATCATACAAACATTTTGTGCTAAATTTGGTGCTAATATTGTCATTTTACAATTTTTGAACAATAAAAATAATCAGTTGTAGATGCAAAATAATTTAAATAAGAGACATGCGTAATATCCTTCAAAATTAATATAAACATGATTAAAAAAAAACAGTATATTTGCCAATAAATATTGAAAGGCCAGACTGCAAAACATGACCTCGGTCAGTAAAGCTATTTTTTTTTTAGGAAATTAACTATAATAATCTAATTTTAAAAAGCGAGGGGCTCAATGATTGCGTATCTTAAAATTATCAACGGCAGTGGTATTTCCCACGGTGTAGCCGCTGTAGTTTACCATTAAAATTACTTTATAGGTCGTTCGGGATAAAGAGAGCACTAAAAATTTAACCTCTGAAAAAATATCAGTATCTGTTACTACATATAATCCAACATGAACAGTCGTCCTCTTACTGCTTGTATGGTTGGCAGCGAATTACTGTATATAGTTCCGTATAATTTTCTACTTAAATACAACAATCCTGAAATTAAATCCACTGAAATCGACGTAATTGTATTTTATATCATTAATAAGCTATTTTTGTCAAAATATAAAGGTTCCTACCGACTCCACAATTTAACTTACATGCTCAACCATCAAGTGACGTGTCCAAAGAGGCTAGATATTTCCCTACGTTAGCTGTTAAGCGCGGAAAGACACTAATTGTAGGAAAATATAAATTTTTCAGGGCTTTTTGAGTGCTCACTTTATCCCGAACCGCCTATAGTATAGTAAGTGTGTGTGTGTGGTCACGTGTGTGTGCGCGTACGCGTGCGTGGTTGTTTCCTTATCACTAGTCACGTATGCGTCATGCATTCATTAGGAAAGTTGCGTATATAGTATAAACAAAACCATAGACCTTGTAAGGCATTTTCCGTCTTTGGCGTAAGACGTACACGTTATGAGAAAACATTAGTCGTGATTAATGCTCGAAATAAACATCTACGGATTATTCCAATTCCAAATTACTTAGAATCATTCATGTAAGCAATTTGGTGACATTAAAACAGCAAAATATAACTTACCTCAAAACGACTGTTATCTCAGGTTGTTTTGGCACAATGAAATTCTAGACTACGAAATTTGTTTTGCCCACCACTTCAACTGAAATACTAGCGGCGGTAAATTGCAGACTTGCCAATTGACAGATTGAAAGGCAAAGTCATACAATTCCTTTCCGGTGTCACGTAGCACGAAGTCGTTGCAGTAAATTATATGAAGAGCAGAAGTTCCAAATGTTCTAAGTGCCGAAAAGTACATTTTTCAAGAGCAGCAAAAAACAAATATAAGCGTAGAAGCTTAGGGCCTTATAACAACGCTATATTTAACCTCATGTAAAGTCCTAACAAATCGCGAGAGGCACTTAGAACATATTGAGGTTATCGGCATTGGCATTTAAGACCATTTCCTGGGAAAAAGGGACTTTCACAAAATATGGCACTTAGAACTTCTGCTCTTCACATCTGAATAACACCTCCCATGCTAAAAACTTGAAATCTGTCAGTAGGCAACGTCATGGAAATTAGCGTGTGCGTTAAAATGAAGTTTGAAAATACCGAGTTTCGAAAATTGCGTGTAAAATAAAATATCGAAGATTATATATTTACAAAATATTCTACAGCTGTAACCCTTAATCGAAACCAATACATTCCCTATAAAGTTGACGGTACTCAGAAAATAAACTTGGTTAACACCCGCCTTCACCAACGAAGTTTATGCGATGTAAACTCAATTCGACATTTAATCTCGAATGCGATTCACCAAGGAATTAATCTCTGTTTTCTCAAGCTAAGCGATATTTAATGTTAACTGTTTAATTTCGGCTAGCAGGTAACACCCATAAATCTCGCACATATCATTTGTCAAAGGAAGGAATTATTGTTCATATCACATCATATGCAGACCGTTTTATTTACGAAATTAATCGATTTATTGTTTACGAATGTGACGATTTTTAACTAAAATAGAGTTCGTTTATGCAAGTATGCTGAACTCTCCAACAAGCCAAACTAAGAATTTTAGTGGTGTTGTGGATGTCTGTTAAATTATGTTATGTAAATGAAAATGTCGCATGCTGAAACATTCGCCAAATTTTGTATGTCTTGTATACTACTAGAAAATTAAGCAATTAATATGAAATAACCGTTGCAGGTTAGTTTGATGTAAATTTCAGGAGTTTGTCTATAATAAATGGTAAAGACAAATCGAAGAATTAACTTTAACGAGCTGTCAAATTGATGTAAGGAAATTACTGTCGAACTAAACAAAAATTAGCAAATCATTTGTTTCAAAGCTTCTTGTGTCGAAATACTGCAGACATAAAAAATATTTTTAAAAACACGTTCATCATATATTTGTACAATAACGATTTATTTTTCGAACTTTATGAGACGTGCGTAACAATGCACACTATAAATAAGCAGAACATTTCCAAAATTGAGAAAAAAAATTCTAAACATTGAATCATAACCGTACGAAAACAGCTAATATAAATTTTAGATTGTGCACAGTACGAGCTAACCCATCCATTAGAACAACACTGAATCGCTAATCTAGTTCACACCTAAAACGTTTGTGTTTAAGCTATAGGGAAGTACCTAACCTTGTGTACATCAAGTAACACTAGCACTGAAAAACTATTTTAATTAAAAATAATTACATTTATCAATTATTTTAGTGAAACAAATTAGACACAGCTCGTTAACGCACACTATGTGAGCCTATACACACTGTTTTACAGTACACTATTTTTCTTTACAGAGGAAGTCTACATTTCTATCAAAATATCTTTCAAATAGTAGTTGAATTTTTTCATCATAAGGACACTATCGCTAAATTTTGTTACTAGAAACCAGATTCCTTTATTAAAAAAAAAAAAAACGCTCATCGTTAGATTATTTTCGCTGTTACAACAAAATACAGAAAAGCCGAGTTTAACTAATATCGATTAACTTATATTCGTGGAATTCGTCAAGGCTTTAGGCGAGGTTTAAATCTGAAACAAGGTTTGTTAACCTCCCTTAGGGCTAGAGAGAAATTTAATTTTTGTTGTGGAGACCCTTTTAGTGATCTTGTACGATAAACTTTCGTTGCACGGCGATAGCTTACGAAAAAGTAAGTCAAAAATGTATTTTAATTTTTTACGCAAAGTGAAGTTTCATCGTTTGGACACAATTTAGATTTTCGGTAGGATTATCCCAGCTATAATTGACTTTACGTAAAAATGTAAGAAAACGTATATTTGACCTGCATTTCCATAAGCTATCACCAAGCTGAATTATGACACTCCTACGTGCCTCATCCAGTATACATGAGCGCGAAATGCCGCATCGATATAGAAATGCTTGTGTTTGGCGGCAATACTGTGTACGTGACTTGAGTCATTGTTGCTCGTGGACGAGGTAATGAGTCACCGGTGAGGGCCAATGGCACCGCAGCAACAGTTGCCGCTGTCGTAACCCTCAAGTGCACCTAGAGGGGTTGGAGGAACATCCTTCACCCGCACACTTCCTAACCACCCCGGTCAAACCACCTGCTGGCGGTGAAAGGGGGGGACGCTTGCCTTCTGGCGAAATTAAAACGAGAAGAAGCTTCATCAAACTGCATTATCATGTAACAAGTCATCAAGTCATCTCCGTTGCAAAAAAAGGGCTCCAGGGACTAATTCGTAGAATAAGTATTTTAGGTAAAGTGTTTTGGAAGCTCATATTTGCTATTTATTACGAAAATTGTTTTCTACTGTTTTCACTTTACCTGGATTTTTTTAACTTCAGCGCGTTAAATAATTTAGGAAGTTTTTAGTAATATAATAACAGATCTCTCTTTTAATGTAATTTAATGGGAGACAATCTTTAGTTGGACCTGGTAAAATTATCTTTTGACATGTTTTCAATACGGTATTTTCAGTCTGTTGAAAACCTTTTTTTCACAAACATCACGTCTAAATTTTGGGCATCACATTTAGATGTCAGATGAGACTTGATATATGAAATATTATAGGTGATATGTGATAATATTATAGGTAACAGGTGATAGATGTAAGATGACAGGTGACAGACTAAATATGATGGGTATGATAGACCCTATTCTGTAACTTCACATCCAGTAACGATGGTCTGTCTTTCGATAGCAAAAATAGTATAGATAAGTCCTGTCTGTCTAAATGTCTTATTATCGTTACACGTCTCTTTACCAGAATCTTAATAACCTTGACAACACTGAAGATCTTCATGCATCTACCTAAATTATACAATTTTCTCAGTTTTCACATCGTGTAATTTTTTAATATTAATTACTTAAATTTTGTTTAAAATAGTTAAAATAATTATTGTCTTACACACGTAAACAGTTGCTTGAGAATTTGCTTTGAGTTAAAGTACTACTTACCTTTCTCTTGCTCTATCTTATTTTTGTATTCATAGTGCCAAATAACGAGCTGTACAACTGAGGAGGTGAGTTGCAAAACTTGATAAGTGCATCTGACACGATTTTTCAGAAAACGCAAAAAACTTCTCACACTTAATCAACACAGA
This sequence comes from Medauroidea extradentata, assembly GCA_003012365.1. Taxonomy (NCBI): domain Eukaryota; kingdom Metazoa; phylum Arthropoda; class Insecta; order Phasmatodea; family Phasmatidae; genus Medauroidea; species Medauroidea extradentata. The sequence goes on along the minus strand of PNEQ01007444.1, from coordinate 22,100 downwards.
ACATGTTGACATTTAGACGCTCAAATGTTAAAGCGAGTCAATATAAGCAAGTTAAAACAAAGGAATTAATTATATATCAATATTTGTTTAAGTTATAGCACTTCAAAATTGGCATGTATCAAATATTGTTGCAAAATAACATGTGTATAAAGTTTCGAGACAAACCGTTCTGCAAATATGAAGTTCTGTTGCAACTTAATGTTTAAAAAATGAGGTAGAAACGTGAGTAAAACTAACTTTATACCATGTACACCAAATGTTTTATTCGGAGACCTCTGGAATAGAGACAGACCTTCTTGAAGTAAATGTTAAGGAATTATAAACATTACAAAAACATACAAATCCAAATATAATTAATGTTTTCTTCCTTAAGCAATAATTGTTGTTGTACACCATTACACACTACAATCTCACAATGTTGCCAATGCAAACATAAATAACAACATTTATCTTTTGATCACAAATTTGTTTTACGAGTTATTAGTTGTGCAATGATACACATGCATAGAGTTTTGGAACAAATGAGAATTTGTTTCCCATTATGCATATTGTTTTATGAAGTTTTGATGTAACTTGACGATAGTTCATGTATGAGGTTTTGAAACAAAACCTCGTATTTTATGTTAAGTTTTGGAACAAACTGAGGATTTCGTACCTCAATTCAAGCACGAAATAAACATTTCTGATGCAAAATGTTTGTTTAATATGATGGAGGGGTACCATACCTATCCACTTCCATAACCAACTCATTTCCCCCCACCATTTCTGTACTTATCAAGTTTTGGAACTCACCTCCTCAACTCGTTGTAACAGAAGGAAATAGTTCAATAAAGTAAATAACAACGAGCGTATATTTCGCTGAGCTACCGAAACGTTACTTAATGTGCAGAATGTTTGCTTCTTTCAGGCATTACTCCCAAACATCTCGTTCACGTGTGGCATACCTGACAGTTTATTCATTGCGAATGTTGTGTCTTTAGTTATTACAGTGGTTTACTACTCGGGGTAAAGTTATCTGCACCAATTTCAAGTACATTGCTTGAGCTGTAATATCGGCGTTGGCAAGTTTACCCTCTCGCCATGAAATAATTTATTTATAAGTACCAATTATTTGTACAACACGAAGCTATATTGGTTTGTGCAAAACTAGAATAGCCTATCCCTAACAGCACAGGTGGTGCTGGAAACGTTGCTACAACGTTACAATGTGCGAAGTTCGTCACAGACTATATAAACATGTTGCCTACATGTGCCAGAAACGTTACAGCTGCAACGTTGCGGAGGAAACCTAGCAGCACGTTGCCTGCACGTGCCAGAAATGTTTCAGTAGCAACGTTGCAGAGGAAACCTAGCAGCACGTCGCATGCACGTGCCAGAAATGTTACATTTGCAATGTTGCCGAGTAAACCTAGCAGCACATTGCCTGCACGTGCCAGAAACGTTACAGCTGCAATGTTGCCGAGGCAACCTAGCAGCACGTTGCCTGCACGTGCCAGAAATGTTTCAGTAGCAACGTTGCCGAGGCAATCTAGCAGCACGTTGCCTGCACGTGCCAGAAACGTTACAGCTGCAACGTTGCAAAGGAAACCTAGCAGCACGTTGCCTGCACGTGCCAGAAATGTTACAATTGTGACTTTCCCCACCATACCAGTTAATTTTTTTTCTGACCAACAGATGCCATACATGAATAACGGCTATTATTTTATATTCACATGTACAAATAATCCAAAAATTATGTGTTTTACATGAACTAATGTGGTGTCCCATTTACTGTATTATAAAAATCTTAAAAGTTAGGAAACAACATTTCACATTGAAAAACTGTTTAGTATTCGCTTAATTATGACAGGGATGGTAAGCATTTTATTTTATTTAAGTACCTTTAATAGTGGAATACTTTTCGTATCATTGATTGTGCATCCAAATGATCAATATCAATACAAACAATGGTAATTTTTCGAACTTACATTTCGTCATCATTCTGACATTAAGTGATGATGTTGTAAATATTTGCACTTTGCGCAAAGGTGTATGGAAGATAAAAAAAAATGAACCTTGAAGTATTGAAATAAGGCGCTGGCAACGTGCTGGCGAAGTGCGGGAAACGTCACATTGCAACGTTGCCTGCACGAGACGTTGGCACGTTGCCGGCACCTATTCTGCACATTTCTGGCACATCACAGCACGTTGTAGCAACGTGCAGGATGTGTGCTATTAATGTGCTGGCAACGTCACATTGCAACGTTGCCTGCACGAGACGTTGGCACGTTGCCGGCACC
>PNEQ01007444.1:0-19721 GCA_003012365.1 Medauroidea extradentata | reverse complement strand
ATATTATTGTGCTGGCAACGTCACATTGCAACGTTGCCTGCACGAGACATTGGCACGTTGCCTGCACCTATTCTGCACATTTCTGGCACATCACAGCACGCTGTAGCAACGTGCAGGATGTGTGCTATTATTGTGCTGGCAACGTCACATTGCAAAGTTGCCTGCACGAGACATTGGCACGTTGCCTGCACCTATTCTGCACATTTCTGGCACATCACAGCACCTGCAGGCAGAGTTGCCGTGCTGTATACTGTTACTAGCTGAGTACAATAATAATCAGGTCTGGAGTTGTACTGTATTTTACACTAAAATGAATGACTTTTAAGTACAAATCCACGTGTTTAGCTTGCTTCAGGGGTCTATAAACAATGCCGCAAAGGTAAAATTACTTAAAATGTGTGAAATATATGTTTTTATTATTGATAGGCGTCATAAACAAGGGACGATTAGTTTATTCTTAGAGCGTATAGTTAAAAATTGTCGTTGCTAGTTTTGTTTATATTTGTATTGAGTCTTGTTGGTTAGTTCAGAAGAAAACTAATTTCGTATCATACAGTTATCACAACATTGCATAATAAAAAAAAAAAAACGAAGTTAAACTTTTTCAAATCGAAAATCACTGTGTTCAGTTTACAAAACTGTTTCTGAAATATGTACTTTATGTATAGAAACATGTACTCATGCTGAATGTGTAAACTAAATATGACGAAGTTCTGTACAAAAATTGCGTCTTGCGCGAAATAAAAAAAAAAAAAAACTTACAAACTGTTTTGATGTGAGGCTGTCTCGCAATATCTGACGGAAAAACCAAAATTGTTAGTGATGTACGTACGCCATTTAATCCGTGCTACGAGCAATTTTTGTCATAAAATGCAACTTGTGAAGTTAGTAACGGGATAACTTACAATGTAAAGTAACTATGGTCTAGATTATCGTAGAATCTCCGTTCAAATTTCTGAGTATTTAGAATATTAGTAGAATGAGAATAAACTGATGTTATTGTGTTAGAATAATTTAATGTGGTGTTGCGATTTAGTAATATAAAGGAATCAGTCAAGAAAACGTGAATATCTACACGCAAAATTAATTCTTTCTTTGTAGAGAAAGAGGGCGGTCGCTGGCCTTGGACCGTAAGAGAAAGCGAATGAAGCTGTCCTTTTACTTAAAGGTGGGTTAAGTAGTAGGTTGGCCTGCAGAATCTCTGATGTGTAAATAAATATAAATTTCATTAATGTAAGCCTACTTTAAGTGTGCTGCATACTTGGAAGCCCTGGTAAGAACAAGGATAGAGAATTACGTGCTAAATTAAACTAAATGTAGCTCAGTACCCGACGAACCCACATACATGCCGTCACTGACTTTTCTGTTCATCTAGGTGAGACCTTCATTGCTAGGTTCTTGTTAGATTATTTTTTCAGTACACTGAAAATTGTGAGCAAATATGTATTTTCATTATCAATAATATTGGAAAACCTCACCTCATATATATTTTTTTACATTTTATTTCAGTAGAAATATTCTCCTCTTCTCAGTACAAGACATTGTTTTTGTCTGATAACGATAACATAAAAAAAAAAGATTGAGCTCACCAACTATAATTTAACATATAATTCACTATATATGCAAGATTTTTGAACGATTGTTGCAATGGGACTTGATAATAAGAATGTATGGGTTTATGAACATATGCCATTGCTTATGAATTTGTTGACAAAACGTGTAAATAATGGTATAGACAACCCACGAAGACAACAAGACAGTTGATCGTAAAGAAAATAACTGATGTATTTAATTTAAAAAAGATTTTTTAATTATACATATATGTATCTAGTTATCAAGAAAATCCTAATTGGGAGTCCAGACAAACTGTAGTTAACAGACAGACGTGAACGAAAAACAAGCAAAAAGAAACGCTGAAACTGAAAGTAAAATTCTGATGAAATTCGCCAGAAAACAGTTGCAACAGATAACTATAAGACAACAGACAAACACAACAGTAAGAAAGGAATGCCCAGAAAATGTGCATTATGTTTTGATTACAATGGGCGAAACACACATAAATTTCGAAATGGTGGCATGACCACGATTTGGAATTTAACGTTTGTGTTTTGCGTGCTGCATAGTTGACATAATACCAAATGAATTAACAAAAACACGTCGTCGAATTCGTTCATAAAATTTACTCGCATTCATTTTGTTTGCAAGGAAAAGCTTTTAATAGAAACGTAACCTCGCTTCATTTAATAAAAGAGTTCAACACGTATAAATTTATCAATATATGTTCATATAAGTCATCAATATAAATTTCCGCTCTTCGTCTCTGCAATGAAAATTCTTCACTTTTTAATCACACAGGTCTTAAATTTTTCTCAGTGTACAATGCAAGTGGTCTTAGTGCAAAACAGACTGCAGTGTGTCCTAGAACGTGAGGCAAATTGGCGTTCGCCATTGTTATATAGCGTAATTTAGAGTTTGGATTGTTTACAAGCTGTTAGCAAGCGTTTGCAAAGTCTGTTTGCATTTACGAGAGATCGCTAAAATTCAATAATTTAGTGAATAGAAATGGCTACCACCATGGAGTTACGAAATTATGTTGTTGCAAATGCCTTATCAGTAGAGACATGCAAAATTCGCGTTATCATTTCGTAGCAGACTAAACTTCACTTTCCAATACATAACAGATCATAATCTGCGATTCAATTGGCCGGAACTTTTATGTGTTGTCATTTACGTCTTTACAGAGATTGGCCTCTCTACCGTGCAAGCATTCTCCGCGGCAAGTCACGACAATATCGGCCAGCGGGAGACGTTGCACGAACCTATAGTCACTTGGAGTCTAGTCAGCTGTCAGAAAACAACGCGAATTTTACGTGGATCTACTTATCAGTAATAAAATTGGACTGTATAAGGCAAAACACTTCTTCACGAATATGTCTGTTGGAAAATTGACTACCGTCACATGACACATAACAAAGTGTCGAAGGAATCTTAATTATGTAACTGCATACAATTAATAAATAATATAGAGCCATTTTCTTCACAGATAACTTTAGCCTCGTCCATATTGCGCCTAAATAAGGTATGTTTTCATTTCAGACTTATTCGCGATAAAACAGGAAATAATGGTAAAGGTAAACATCTTGTGAACAAACCCTGTAACCTAGCTCCTGTCTCGGTTGCCAGAAACATGCGAACATCCTCAATATGTTTGCAACACGTTAGCAAACACCACTGTAAACAGGAGCGCTAAAATGCTCTGTTCACAGAATCCGGTACCAATTCAACCGCTAAAATACACCTATCTATACATGTTGAGACTGCTGGTTACCACTTTGATGTTACGATGATGTAATGGACGTATAGGGCCTCCTGTTAAGGTAGCTACCTGCGTGAATGCAGTTTGCACCTTCGAGGCATATAAGTGCGGAAGCGGTAAGGACGACATAGAAAGCCCATCATGCCTCACCCTAACCTCTAGGCCAACGAGCTGTATAGTTAACATAGAGAGGCGGAAACGCTTCCAAAATGAAGCCCAATTGAACGGCTGTTTTGACCCAAGAAATCATGGTGAACAGCAGTGTGGCCAACATTATGTTAAAAATACGTCATATGTTCGCATACAATCCGTTACTTTATAGCTCTACTATATTCCCGCTAAACACAGGAAAAAATGCCAATCATTATCGTAATATATTATACTGTAATAATGTTTAAATTAGCATAATCGCTCTCGTCTCTCGACCGGATATAAGAGTCCGCCATTGTATCTAGAGTCAAAATACCACGTTCAATTGGGCTTCACCTCAGAGCCTCGAAGATTGCTGTTTCCGCCCCAATATGTTTACTATATAGCTCGTTGCTCTAGTATAGGCACAAGTCAGTACAGCAGCGCAGTCTTCTCGTCGACAACTCGTCTCTATGAGCCATTCAGTAGTGACCCTATCATTTTATGACGTATTATTCAAGGTAAATATGTATTGTACAGGCTTATGCCATTTAAATGACTCATATCGCCAAGGTTGGCGTGTCTTTGAATGTTTCTTGCAGTGGGACAGAATAATGTATTGTACAATTGTGGACATACGCCCAATCTTGAGGGCACGGGCCCGAGTTTCTTCACATTTAATGTCAATTATTTTTTAAAACATAAATGGGAGCCGATAGCTTAAAATCGCTTCGTAACTTTGTCATGACTTATTCAAACTGCATACGCTAATTTTGTCGAGTCAGAAGACTGCAAAATAGTTGCTAATTAGTTAATTATAACAAAATTTACTTTTAATTGATAAATCTATACTCATCATACAGTTTGTCTTGAAAAATTGCATTGCATAGTTAAACCAATTTGCGAAAAAGTTAGGAAGCAATTTTACGATATTGTCTCTCGTATGGATTTAAAAAAAATTATTCTCTCGAAAGCCGAGAAACTTGGGTCCAAGCCCTTAAGACAATTTTCTTGGACGATATAATTTTGCAATGGCATATGTCCAGAATAGTACGGTGCATTAAGCTTTTCAAACCCAAAAAAAGTCTCAAAACACAATTTTTCGCCATTTTGGCCGGTAGAAAATATTCTTTAATTAATAGTGGTGAACCTGACATAGCTATACACACAATGCTATTACTAAATTTAAATCACTAGTGTGTGGTGAAGTTATCGAATATTCTTGTGACGGACGCTTTGCACATCTCTCGGCAGGCGGCCTCGTCAAAACTTATATAAAATACCAACGAAAAACCGATTCTGGTAGGATAAAACATTCACCTGTCCTCTTCCCTCCCTCACACCCTTTTTTTACCCCTCCAATCCCGTACGTTACCGCCTTGTGGTCGCCTGTGGCAGAAGACAAGACCAAACTGCTCAAGATGAGACTCAGTGAACCGCATCCATCCTGTAATAAATCAGTCTCGGAATAGTAGGTTGTATGACCTCAGCAGAGTTTAGTCACTTTGGAGGTTTTTTTCCTTGTGGCGATGTCAGGGTTCCTCGACCTGCAGTAACAAGCTGCTTGTTGCAGGAACAAGTTGGTTGGAGGGGGGAGGAGAAGTGAGTGGGGGCGGGGGACGTTTATTGCTATGCGTGCGCGCACACCTCCAGGGGTTAGTCATGCCACGACATGGGGACCCGCTTCCTCCTACATAATAATTCCTGACGTGATCTCCATCCGGTGCAGACCTCCTCCCCTTCTCCCTCTCCTTCACCTCATTGCCCTTGTACAGAACCCACCCAGTCAAGACCGCTGCGTCACAAGTGGTTTTGCACGTGTATCGCCCGCTGCATCATTTTTATTCCGCCAAAGCCGTCGTGTCAACCTCCCGCGCACAGTCTGTTCCACTGTCGCTAGACACTCACGGGAAAAGTTGAGTGGTTGCTAGGTCCCAACGTGCTGTGTACAGGAATTTGCCAAATTTTCTGTGAAAATATTGGGGCGGGGAGGAAATTATTAAATAATTAGTGCGATCGTCAAAATAAAAAAAAAATTCATAAATTATGGAAAATGGAAACATTTCAGGGGTGGGGAGGCGAGGAGGGAGCCGACGAGGGACATAATTTGCCCCCCACCCTCTCCCCAAGGTTTTCTGATGGCTCCACATCAGTCGCATTATTGGATAGTTATATTTTCCGCTTTTTTTTAATTCTGAGAAGGACAACGTCGTGAAATTGGCTATTATAACGTGAATTCCATACTATACCTTGCGCTACAGTGTAAGAATTTCAGCTGAACTTTCAATTTACATTGTAGCAGCACTCAGTCCAGAAAATTAAGATTATAAACAAGAAGTTACCAGCATAACTGATAAGCCTACTTTCCTTAAAATGATTTCAAATTAACCCTGAAAGTTAAATTGTTTTCGTACATCTAGGGATATTGGATAATAATATTTATTAAGACATACGATAAACGAAATATATGAATATTGAGTAAGCTTACTAAACAATATACCCGTACCCAGTTTGATTAAAATAAAAAAAAATAAAAAAAATCTGCGATGTATTTCTACCATGGAGACAAAAATGGACGCATATTTCAAAATATTACCAAATGATGAACGAAATACACAAAAGTCCAGTCAACTAACTATTTAGAATAATTATAATTCATGAACTTCGTAAAATATTCCCCCAGGTACGTTATTGAACATGTAATTAACGAAATGCAGAAAAGTCAAGTCAGCTTTGTAGGCTATGTAGTACATGTGTTCCAAGTTTGATGAAATACCTTAAAAAAATAAATAAATAAAAAAACTTGACACATTTGGCATTGTATGCAAAACATATATAATGGTTACCTTTATTAAATACTATGCTAAAATAAAAATATGGCCCACGTTTTAAAAACATGAACAAAGGATGAACGAAATAAGCAAAAGTAAAGTCAGCTATGTAAGTAGTATGTATGTACCAAGTTTGGTGAGATTCTGGAAAATATTTCCTTAGATATGTATTACTTATACTAAAAATATATAAATGGCCGCCATTCTAAAAATATAAACACAGGACGAGCTAAATATACAAAAGTCGTCAGTTCTGTATGTAGTATACGTGAACCAAGTTTGATGAAATTCTAAAATATTGTTTCTTAGATATTTAGCTTGATATAAAAATGTTAAAATGGCTGCCATTTTGCAAATATGAAAAGGGCGTAAACGTAATATGTAGGCCTAAATGTAAAGTCAGGTTGCTAAGTCCTATATATGTACAAAGTCTGATGGAATTCGGTCCACTGGTTAACAAGTTTTTAGGGGGACACACAACATGAACACACACACAACCAGACAGAAATGTGATCTCATAAGCCTACTTTTTCTTTCGGAAAGTAGGCTAAAAATGTTCTGCACTGATTGCAACCTTTGTACACGTTAAACGTTTAAACAACGATGCTTGTACTGTTGTACAAGGTAAAAAGATTTCACGTTATAGTAGCCAATTAAAATTTTTTCCTCTAATAAAAATAAAGTAAAAAATTAAATAATCCAGTATAGCGACTTATGCCGATCCTTATGACTGGCGGCCGCAACTTCAACCCACCACCATCCTGTTGGCTGTACGTAACACTAAAAAGGTTTTGTATCAGTATTGGCTATCATTTATTTGAAGCACAATTTCTCTCTTCATCAGGCCAAGTTACAACTGTGCGTCTTTAATACAGAACGTGTATGATTTGACTCTAAACTTTCACACGTGTCACGATTAAGTACGATACTTTACTGGAGACTAGACTCAATATTTCCTAAAATTTTCCAGTGTATTACCTATAGTCCATTCCTCGGAGTGCACTATTCTGACAGCTGGTAGATGTAAGTACAGGCAGGACTTGCATAATGTTAGTGAAACAATGAAGTAGTATTCCGAACAAGCAAATAAAGGTAAATTTTTTTCGCAGCATTTTTTAAGCCTAATCGAGAGCAGTTATTAAAAATCAGCTTGGAAGTTTTGATTTAAGGGCGAGGTCTACCGCAATTTTCATCACCATGTTTTAATTTTTATATTTGTTCCGGTTTTTTATTTATTTTTTTCATGTTTTAGACACAAAATGTGACAAAATTTTCCTCCTGTGAAAATTTTTATCTCGCATAGTTTTTGCGTAATGGCTCGTTAAAGCCATAATTTGTTTGTTTCCGTTTTAAGGACGACAGTACAACCAACTCACTTACCATAGTGAAAAAATTCACAGTGAATAACGATGTGATAGGCTACAAATGCAGCTATGTTTAACCACAAAATAAAATATTTTTGTATTTTTAAGGAAATTATTGAATTATTGAATGGCTTGTCATCGTGTGACTAATTCTTACCGGACAGTACTGTAACTTATATGGTTTTATATAATTATGCAATCAACGACATTTTTGAGGACTGACTACTTGATAGAAATATTATAATTTATTGTCTTGGAAAAAATTAGCTCCCACGGCAAGAACCATTTTGAAGAAAACTGTCTAACAGAATTGTGATATATGCTCTTGTTTAAGTATTAAAGACAATTATTAACAGTTCCACAGACAACTCAAGAATAATGCATAGTCATTGCTAAGTTTCGCTACTACTGAAACATATTGACGCTTCGCACTTGTTTCGGTCGTTCCTTATAGTGCACACATATAAGCAATGTTCATGAGGCGTGTTCGAAACGGTCAATTTCGGGATTTAGGGTTTAGGAGTTTAGAGTGAATGGTTTCGGCGTCAAATATCAGCGCTGCATGTGGCAAAGCCGGAAACTATAGGTTTGATGGAATTTCGATGTTCTTTTGTTACTTCCTTCGTACGAAAAGTCACTTCTTAGCTCGGGTAGAGTAAAATTTTAACTTGTTACGTTTACAAACTGATCCGATGGAGGAATGTTTGGTTCCAAAAGAGAGCCAAGCTATTTGCTTGCAATTATTTGCCATAACCTAACTAATTTGCAGTGATAGGGCAAATATTTGGGTGACAGAGACAGTCTTGATAACTCTAGCGGGTTAGTTTTTGTAAAATCCTTTGAAAATAAATAATGCCTACAGTTCTGTACAGCAACGACTTTTTTTGCTTTTTCGCTCCTTTCAACAAAATATTACTAAACAATTACACTAGCAGTTTATTTTATCATCACACACAAAAATTATTTTCAATATAAACATGTATTATAAATGACAATGTTTTGTTCTTTCGTTGTAGAGTGCTTGTCGTCGAAAATTTTTACTTTCAGTGGAAATACGGGGTTATAATACTTAAATAAACACCAGCAGACTATTTTAAGGACCTATTTGGGGATTTAGTGTGCTACTGTACAAATTGGTCACATGGTCGATTTAGGCAGCTGAATGGCTATCTTCTAGAGGATTTGAACACTGCTAAGGAGCGGAAGTACTACTACGGCGTAGACAGCAGAGACTTGATTGCCGGCCAACCAGGGGCGCTACAGAGTGACGGCATGTACATACGCGGTCGCTCGTCAGCGGCGAGGCTATTGTTCCAGTGTACAGAAAATTTGACGGACAATTGTGTAGTTGAATGGACGTAGGGCAATGGGTGGAGGGGGAGGTATGCCAAGTGCCTACGTGTCCGGCATGCCAATACACCTGGCCGATTCTCCCGGTGAATGGGTCTCTCTCGGTGCCAACCGCGTCGCGCCTATTGCGAGGGCTGGGACCTTTATTCAGCTCCGTAAATGGGTTTAACCCTCGGGCGAGATGAGGGGGTTAAAAAAAATACACATAGCTGGGTGGGAGAGAGGGATGAACGTGTTTGCAGTCGGCACAACGTGACCCGGCCCTAATAAGCGAGTAAATGGAGGCGGCGGGACGAATAAATAGAACTGACTAATCACGGTCGAGTGGGGGCGATCTAATTGTCCCCTGCGGACGAAATGCCGTTTGCAGATTCGTTTGTCCTCACACGCTGGTTGACCGACAAGCGGCGGAAGGTTAATGTGTGTTTCCAACAAAGCCAACATTATTTTAACATAATTATTAGTTACAATTTTCGAACCGAATGTACGGTTTATAACGGTTCCTAACATTTGTAAAAAAGTTTTGTCGTCGAGTCCATGTTAGATTTTTTTTTTCCACATTGGTACAAATAATTTAATTTTTTTTAAACTAAATGCACTGAAAGTTTTCAAGACTTAGCTAAGTAATGAATCTTTCGTTAGCAAAAAAAATTTTTTACTTTTAGCTTATTTTTATAGTAACATTGATAGATGTTTGGATGCAAAATTATTAAAATGCGTGAGGTTTATCGCTTCCAAGTAATTAGGTGCAAATTAAGATGCATATGTGACAGAGCAATGTAGGGAATCTTCGATATGAAAAATATGTTGTTTTAAAAAGTATTTTCAAAAACTTGGTAAAACTACAGACTGTGGCCTTAAAAACTCATGTAGATCACTGACTAATAAAAGGTTACCCTATTTGCGCTTGAAATGTGATACATCGTGTTGCGAGTGTTCCTTTTTATAAGAAACTACTTAAATGCATTAAATTTGCTTACATATGAAAATAATATCACTTCAGTTATTTGTTAAAAATGTAATTCCCTTATTATAAACATAATTATATGTCCCTCAAAATGGCTAAAAACGCATTTTCCAGACTATCGTACCTGGAAAACTAAGAACCGGAATTGTGGTTTCCGCAAATAGCTCCATTCGGACGCTGAGATAGTTCCTTAAGGCTTTGCTCTTTAGTTTTACAGTGGTTTCGGAACGTGAATTAATACGTATATCAGAAATTCATCTTACAGTTTTACGCTTCATCGTTTGTAGCTGAATTTTTCTGTTACAATACACGAAGTAGATTTTTAGATCTTCGCCCCTGAAATTGTTGTCAAAATAAGCCAAAATGAAGCAAAATAATTTTTTGCTAGCAAACAGTACATTATTTTTGAAAAACGCTCTGTCAAAATTGTGTTTCGTATGACTGTACACAACCTGAATTTTTTTCCAAAGCATTCGATTAAAAAATATTCGAGTTATTTGCAATTGTTTGAAATAAATGAAAGATCATGGCCTTAAGCGAAGCTGTGGCCATGTCATTGAGTCAAATTGTGTGTCACCGTCTGATGACCTCGCTGTCAACGAGACGTATAGGTGATGTAAGGTAAATGCGGCAAACTGAAGTATTTTGTTAGATACACGCAATAGCTTGCAAAATTTCAAATCGCAGAAAACCCACAGTTAGCAGTAACTAAGCACGAGAAAACGAGAGGAAAAAAACATAAAATAAAAAAACGAAGGAACGCCACTATTATCGTCTATGTTACGTTCGTTTGTTTTCTTGTGTACAGCAATTTCTGTCACCTAGCTCATTTGTGTTATCCTTATTGATTTTTGTCCGTTATTTTCGCTTTTTAATGCACCTTCTTTGGGCCACGTCTGTTTAATTTTTCCTTTTCCATTTTTTTAAATTTCGTTAATGTACGGTACCTACATTATTTCTGATTCTGGATTATTTGAATGTTTGTTGACTTCAGTCATTTCTGGCTTCTCTTCGTCTTTTATTTCATTAAATTTTATTGCAGTTCTTTTGTGTAAGTGTGGGATTTCTGCTATTCAACATTCGTTAGCTATGACGTATAGGCTATACCGCATAACACTTCAGATTATCGTACACCACTATTGCCAAAATCATTCAAATGACACAAAGCAGGTAGACTTTACGTCTGGTAGATAGCGAGGTCTTTAGAGACTGTTAAACGCTGCCTTGACGCAAAGATAGGAACTATGAAATGAGGCGGGCATGGTGCTTGATAAGGCACCGTCTCAGCATTCATTTGAAGCTATTTCGGGAAACCATGGAAAACGGAAGTCAGGATGGCCGAAGCAGGATGTCTCGAATGCGAGTCAAACATGTTACTGGAGTCCGCTTACCTACCAATCGCATTTGAAATACTACACAAAAAATTTTTAACGTGTTGGACTTGTAACCGTTTTTCCCTCAGTCAGCATGATATGGTTACCGCTTACAATGGCCACCTGGGTTAGTTTTACCCTACTGAGATGTTTGTCGCTGCGCCAGTATTCCAGCTCAGTACGAGAGGAACCGCAGGTACAGGCCGCTGGTTCACGCACACGGCCCAAAGACCGGTGGTGCGATGCTACCTACCAGTCGTGGGATTATGCCTGAACGCCTCTAAGGCAGTATCCCTTCTGATTAAGAAACGATAACTACAGAGTCACTTGGGCCGAAAGGCTCAACAAATAATCATACTAGGAGGCCTGCTGGACGCAGGTCGCCGCACAGAGCCCTTGTGAACAACACGAATGGTGTTTCGGGACACCACCGTGCACTCCGTGGTACGCTACAGGGCTGAAGTTCGGTGTTGAAACTCGAATAGTCTGTTGTAGCCTGAGCTCTAGAAAAGCGGAAGTGGTAAGGACGACACATCACGCAGGTAATGCCTCTGTTTAGCCTATAAGCTAAAGGCACTTACCTTGAGTGTAGTCTTCTTGCCGAAAAGCGGCCTCTAAGAGACATCCAGTGATGATGTTGTCTTTTATGGCGAAGTATTAACGATAAATGTGAACTGTACCAGTCTACACGTTTTAAATCTTTCTGCGCCAAGGGTTTCAAAACTAAAAAGGACAGCAAAAACATCCATTTCGCAGTTTTCGACCACTAGAAAACATGTTTTATTGAGTAGTGATGAAGCTGATACGTGTAATGTTCTTTAAATACTTTTCCTAATCTGACATCAGTCATGACGCTATGAGCAGTTTTCTAACAATCTTGTAACGGGCGAATCTCTGCACACTGCTCAGAGCCTTGGACAGGCGGAAATCTTAATGATCCCATAGCAAAAATAATAATTTAGTAGAACTGCGCGCCTGTTGAGGGGCTAGCATGCAAATGTGACATTGCGTTTCATACGCCGGCTAGCTGCAACTTTAAATCTCAATCGGTTTTGTGCCTCATACAACTCATACACAGTAAAACAGTCGGTCTGGGGAGCCATTGTCACTGAGAATATTGATACGCGCGGCTTATTTCTTTCGTGGCAGGCTGTATTCCTCCAAAAAACATAAATATTAAGGATCTCAAGGTCGTAACAATCACTGTAGTATTAACGCGTCGAAATACTCGCAGTGAGGAAAATTTACAACTAATACTTCAATTGTTTCTCTTATAGAGGGAAAGAATACTAACTGATTTCAGTTGCAGGGGTCGGTTTTAAGAGGGTAGGAGGCTACCGGGCTAAAGGCTCCCAAAAAAAAAAAATCTTGTACAACATTACGTAGCCAAGTATACCCAGTGACATCAAGTAAACTGGAGTTTTGTTCTACGATGATCCAAGTACTTAATGTGTCCTTCTTGTATGTATGTTATTTTTAACATTCTGTAACAGTAAACAACCACACTTTTGAGATAGCTGGTATATTTTACAATCCATAAAATCAGATACCCCCCCTCCCCTAATATGTTTCTAAATCCGCCTCTGTTCAGTTTTACTGTCACTTGAACTATATACTTACAAGACGTGGAGACAATGTACTGGTTTAAATTCGTACAGAGAAGCCGACCCGACGCCTACAAATAACTGCCTCACGGATGCTCCCCAACAATCAATAGGTTACGTTAACCTGTCTGTAATTTTTGTGTTGCTTGTTATATCAACACAGAGGCGTATCCGTGTGATTCGAATGATGAAACAATATTCTCTGACTTTCTTGGAAGTCATTATGCTTACTCACATTGATTGGTTACCAAGTAACATATTTACTCCTACCATAAATAACCTAAAACTATTCGGGTTTTCATTTAACCACAAACTAGAGAACAAACAACTGTACGCTCGTGTTATTTTCGTGATTTCCTGAAGAGCGCTGAGTTAACCATAAACATTATGCTTAATACAGGCCCAATTTTCGGAAACGCGTATGTTTACTACTTCAATAATTCTGAAAACTTGCCCACTAAAACGGCAACCCTTCAGGATTTTTTCTGCAAGTAGTGTAATTGAAGGGTTGTCTGAATTGTTGCCCCTTAGAAGGGCAGCCATTCAAGAATTCTTTAGCAGTGGTGTACTTAAAGATTAACCTAACCTTACCTAACGTAAGTTATGTTTTGTTACGGCTGCCCTTCCAAGGGAAAATAATTCAGTCAATTCTTCAAATACACTACTGCCAGATAATTCCTGAAGTGTTGCCCTTCCAAAGGGCAAGTTTTCAGGATTATTAAAGCACTAAAACATACGCACTTTTTAGTAATTGGATGGGATGTCCTTCTAGTCGCTTTACAAACACACCATTGCCAGAAAAATACTGAAGGCCTGTCCTTCCAATAGGCAACAATTCAGCTCCCCCGAAAATATTCCGACTGCTTGAACGCGCCGCCGTACGTTAATGACCATGAAATATCTACTGACTACTTATTGTGTTGTGACCAGTCAGTAACAAGCGGCACCTACATACCACCGTGTTAGTGGCTGTAGCGTCAACTAGCGCACAACCTTATAGGCTACTTTTGCCATATTTGGCAACAACCTACGAGCCTCCACTGGTACAGTAAATTTTATTTTCATTTGTCTTGTAGTCTATATTTCTGACGGGCCTGTGTGCCTGTCTGTGTGTGTGTGTGTCCCTTAAAAACTTTTGAATCAGTGTACCAAATAATTTCAAAATCGAAATGCATGTGGTATTTAGGAATTACATATTATATTTATAGTTTCAGCACGCATCAGACGTTTGTTAAAAAATGGTGACCACTTGGAAATTCAGGATGCAGCGTCATTACATCGGGGACCGTTTGATGAAATAATATTTTCAAAGTAAATATATTTCGATAGTTTTCGTACAGGCATTGAATTTAGAAGGATTAATGATTAACGTCTGTCATTTCGAAAAGTAGCATCCTAAGAATAAATCCAGTTTTTATTTCACGTTTCGGTAAATATTTCACTGATTCAAACGAAATTGAATATTTTGAAAATATTTTATACAATTATTGATTTCAATGTGGTTCATTAGTGTAAGATCGTCATTTTAAAAAGTGCAACTAATGAATATTTTGCTAACTATACAACGAAAGTAAATATTTACACCGTAATAAAATCACACGGATGTTAACAGGTTCTATTTTGTGATTTGTATAAGATTTTTTTGTTATGTCAGGCGTGGCGTTCTTCAAAACGTGTATTTTCATCCCACAGTTTCCTTATTGATCGAGTAACTGAAGGAATCAGGTATCATTTGCATGCCATCAATGGTATTATGTAGTAACGCCAAAACCATGCTACGGACATCACAATTAACTGGCTACTACGAAAAACTTGTACGTCACGTAAGTAAGGTTAATACAGACAATGCGTGCATTTTATATTTATTTATATGCGAATATAGGAATTGCGTACATGTCAAATAACGTAATTTATTATAATATAATTCAGTGTTTAAAACTTTTGTTTTGACCTAAGGCTAAAATTGCAAAATGGACCTATATAAATATCTGTTTGTGGAATGAGATAGTGACATAAAATAATTTTATGTGCTTTCTATCAAAGACGTTCGTAGAATCTAATTTTAGTTTAAATTTTATAGAAAGGAATAAGAAACGTTTCTTAAGTACATTGTACGAGACTCAACTGATATGTTTTCCAAAAGAATGTTGTATGGAACTGTCTCAGTCTACAGCATCATCGTGCACAGTTCACAGGTACTAGCATAGAGTACGAGAATTCTTGTATTACGAAGGTGATTTACTCAAAATTTTAACTGTTTTTTTTTTTTAAATTATTTTTATTCGAATGAGATATAGTTCGTTCTGTATGAATATATTGTGATAATTTTTACGGTAGCGAAAATTTTTTAACTATCATAGTTTTTGTATTACAGCATGTATAAGACAAAATTTGCATAAAGCGGTTTTATACAATAAAAGAAAACCTACATACTTACTGTAATGAAAACATTGACACTGAAGAACAGTTTCATTGACTATTGCATGACATGTTTACAAACAGCATTGACTGTTTTTGTATTAAAAAAAATATCGTATTTAAAATAAAGAAGTGCTATTTAAAAAATTAAAAATACACAAATCTAAGAAATGTAGTTATTATACATGTCATAGTCCATGGCACTATTTTTCAGCGTCAATTTTTTTTTCACTTCGGTAAGCAGATTGGTTTACCTTTATTGCATAAAACAGTTTTATGCAAATTAAAACTTTAATATGTTTCAATAAAAAAACTATGAATGCTAAAAAAATGTCGTTACAGTTACAAATAGTCACAATGTTTGCGAGCAAAACAATCCATATCTCGTACGAATAAAACAATTAAAATTTTCAGTGAACAGCCCCTTTAACGACAACATTGCAATTAGTCGGCTAAATTTTCCAAACCCGAAACTATGGGGGCGGAGGGGAGGGTGGTTTGGCGACTTTTGACGGACGCCGTTGCGTGTGCGAGGCTGCCAATTATCGGCGGGAAGTTGGCGTGCAATGACGTCACGTCCTGCACCTGCGAGGGGTCGCACACCTACTACTATACATACTCCCACAATCCCCCCTCTCCCTGCCTTGGCCGTACTGTGTGTCGCGCGCAAGTTCCGACACGCTGTCAACGCTTTGCTCCCTTTTAACAACGTCTGTCGCGTTTTCTGTACTCACACTTTACAAAAAAATAAAAATAAAAAAATAATTAAATAAAATAATAAAAATAAAGAAAAGAAAAGCACTTTGTTAACGACAATAATGATAACACATATTACAGAAGACCTGCCGGTTCACAGAACATATTTTGGTCTGGACCTCTGATGTCACATTACCATATTATCATTGGAGTTTCGCCGATCGGGTTAAAGTAATTTACAATTCACAATCGCATTTTTATGAAGCTGCTATTTATTCCCTGGTAATTCACTTTAATTTTACACAAAAGATTGGATTTATTCACAAATTCTTAAATAAGATTTTATGACGATTATTGCACGGCCTACATGTATTCATATATATATATATTTTTTTTTTCCTTCAATTAGAAATAAATGATTGGTGCAAATGTACGGATTTATGAGTTTATCGTAAGGTAATGATGTATTTCACTGAGAACGTTAAATTACGTATTTCAAATGCTTTCAACAGATCAGAACAGGTGAGAAACCATAATTTCAACAAGGTGTGTGATGACCGGAATTTAAATAATACTTCTTAGGCACCTAAAAACTAACGGAATTTTTGAGGACTAGTTTGACTCTAAACACACATGTTTCCGTTGCTTTAGTAGCTAACCAATGGCTCTGCTGACAGAGAGATCTGAACCAATTATAAGGACGCAGCGAAGTAGCTATTCTATAGTCTGTTCAGTTTAAACTGAGTACTGCCCAACACACACAATATCGAAAAACTATATTTTATTCAGGCCAAATTTGTTACGTTTTGAGAGTGGTGAAATGTTTTCAGTGGTTTTTAGTTGCAGAGGTATTTTTATGTTATAAATGGTTAAGGTATTTCAAAATAGCAAAAAAGGAAAATTCAAGCAGTGCACACTGTACCGTGAACAGCCTTTACCACGGAACGTCACTGTCTCAGCAACCAGACAATTAACAGCACATGTATGTTCAAACATGCATTTTCCAACTAGTTGTTTGGATATGTATTTAATATAGAACAGTTGTGAGTACTTCCATAGCCATCTTTAATAGAAGGCCGCGGCAGTAGATCTGAGAACCCTGGCAGGAAGGGTAATTTCAACACTTCTTTTACCTCTCCAAAGGCAGATTCGTTATTCTGCTCTACATACAGGGGCGTCATTTAAGGTTTTTCTAGGGGGGGGGGGGGCAAGATTTTTTTTTCTGGCGACAGTGACCTTGTTGCATCTTTTTTATTAATTAACCATGTATAAATGAGATACTTTAGTAATAAAACTTCAGTTTTATGTGCTTAAGTTAGCATTATTTAGATTAAAAAATACTAAAAATATATTTATACACATAAAATTCTAAATCCAGGGGGGGGGCATTTGCCCCCCCCCCACCTGTGGCCCCAAATGACGCCCCTGTCTACATACCGGTGAATCAGGGGAAGCCACTGCCTTTGGCGAGACAAATAAGTGTTAAAATTACCCTTCCTGCCAGGGTTGCCAGATCTAAGGCCGTGGCCTTCTGCTAAAGATGGCTATGGCAGTACTCACAACTGTTCTATATTAAATACATATCCAAACATGGCGCGTGAACGGCGTTGCAGCGTGTCACGAGTTTACTTTTACATCAAATTGATGAACGTATTTACAATAATGTTCCAGCTACTTAAACAACACACACTCCAATCTATGATTCTCTGTGTTTCAAAACTATGGCACACTATTAGAAATATGTTACGAAGGACTTAGAAAATTGCTAAAAAATATATTCTTCAGACTGACCTACGTAGGAAAAATACCAACGTGGTTCGTTGAACAGAACTACAGATTATTTTCTTTTACTTCACCTGCCATACTTTTAGCAAATAAAGTTATAGACTCACTGCTTACAATTTACTATTCCGTTCAAAAAGGCAGTGTATTTTTTTAGGTTTGTAGTGTTGTCACTCATATAGCTTTATGTTTTGCTGTTTCCATTGGGTAAAAAAGCATCAGGCAATAACATCTCTCAGTGTAATATATACTGAAATTTACATAAATGCCCATAGTTTTACACCGGCCAGAAAAATAAAAACTAATTACTAGATAAAAAAAATGCACGTAAATAATTGAAGATGTTGTCGTAAGGAAACAAAACAAAATATCTCTTCATAACATTCTGAGATCTCCCATTTTCCCGCCCCTTCATTCCGGCGTTGCTTCATACTCGCATCATATCGCCCTCATGGGAGACGTTGCCCTTAACAGGCGTGGCAACTTCCGAAGCCCAAACACGCTTGGCATGAAGATCCATATTGGAAAGTCGAGCAGACGAATAGGTTCTATGAGATTTGTTTATGAGTTAACCGCATAAGATATGGTAGGTTTTAGGCAATAATGTGTAGGTAGGTAAGAAACTAGGCAGTAATATGTAGGTAAGTAAGTAAGGCTTAATGTTTTGTCGACATCGATGTCGTTAGAGACGAAACCATTGACTCAGTCAGAAAGAAAATGAAGAAAGAATCGGCCATGGTCCGTATTTAGGTACCATCTTAGTATTCACACGTAAAATTCATACCATGTGCTAAACAAGGTGTTGCTAACTTACGGAGTGTTCTAGTTAGGCTCTTCTTGACATTGTCGCTGGAGGAGATTATAAGGCATGGCCTAGCAAACAGGGCTATTTTCCCTGATTCCGAAAGTATTATTTTAATGGTTTGGAGTCCCAAGTTTAGCGAATGCCGAGGGTTCAACCTGTGCGCCAGCGGAGCAGCAAGCGACGTCGGCGGCGACGAGTCAGGATGGCCGTGACTTTCAGGATAAAAATACACACACACACAGAACGAAAGATAAACATGTTTATAATGAAACTGTTGTCGAATGGCCAGACATTATTTGTACTAGTGCTTTTCATAGTAGAATGTAGTTTAAATTAAAGAAGTAAACTAACAATAACCTTATATTTTATTTAAATTGAAACCTCCAAACATTAAGAACCCATAAAATAGTAAGACTATATTTGGAGAAGACTACCTACCAGTAGCCTTTTTTTTTTTTTTTTAACGTTCGCAGTGAACACCATTAGAATCTGACGTACTACCCTGTTTCATTATTTATTAGAGGTCTTTCTAAAATAATTGGTTGCATTATCTTGGTTAGCTTTCTATCAGACCATTTGCCGTAACTTCCGAACCGTGTATGTAAGTAGAATTTTCTCTCATTGCATAAGATATTATTTTCCTTCGAAAGATAATTTATTTATCTTAACAATAGTGTGCTGAAATCCTGGTTCTCGCGTATGGAACATTGCTTTCGTGCGATCCTAGTCTGGTTTTCAGTACCCGAATGGCTTAAGCATGACACATTTTACCAGACGTTGACCAAACTTCACTAGGAAACTTAGGAGAACCTATCAAAGCGTAACGTCGCGTCTGCTGTCGTCGTAGGAAGCCTATTACGTTTCGTCTGTTTTTTTTAATTTGTTGAGTCATTAGTGTTGTCATCGTTGTCCTAGTCTAGTTTTATGGCCATTTTTCAGACACCTTATTTTGTTTTATTGTTCTTATTTTCTTTTTCTCTGTCGGCTTTCTGGACACAGCGAATATGTTGTGATGTGAGGAACTGCATCAACCATGACTTGAACTAATCCAAGACTGTCCAACACGATGGAATTCGGAATATATCA
>PNEQ01007438.1:0-10344 GCA_003012365.1 Medauroidea extradentata | reverse complement strand
TGACGTCACCAAGATGTCTTCACCAGTCTCTCTCCACAGGCGTAGCACCTTCCTCTAGCACTTCCAATAGCGAACTCCCCTCAAATGTGCCGATTCTGTGCTTTTATACTAGCCCAGACAGTCGGTTATTCCCCGCATTACAGGGGTCTAAAAATAGATATTTCATCATGTTTCGGATATGCTGGCTGTCACGTCGGCCACCCTCGAAGGGTTAAGACGCAGTTGGGACAGGTATCTATGACGTAGTTTCGGCGGTTTTCCCACTATGAGCCACCCGGGCTTTGAGTCATCGGCCAGCCCTCAAGGTGTTACGAAACAGCCGCCGACCACTGGCCTCCAGGAACATGGCGCGCAACAATATATTAATTTTACCTCTGAGCTCATCATGTGAAGCTTCTTCATAAGTTACTGAACAATAATTTAAATAACACTGATTTAGAATTGTCAAGACTCCAGGTTTGGTAGCGGTATTGTGCATTTCACTGAAACAATTATTGTCTTTGAAATATTAATGCTTTACCAATGGTTTAATTTCTGCTTTGGCGTGAAAAGACTTATACAACACCATTTCACACTTTGAAAAACTAATTTTCCCAGGGGAGGACAACTAGACCCCCCCCCCCGGCCGGGCCAACCCGGTTGTATGGGTGGTATATGTTTGTGTAAGGGGGAAAGGGGCGCCAGAGTAGTTGCCCCGGGTGACTCAGACTCTAGTTGCGACCCTGCTTGTATCACTTGGATAAATGCCTAGAACACTATAAGGGTGTAAATGAATGTATGCTACAAACTTCGTGTGGTGATTTGTTGTCGAAAATGAAGTACAGTTACGTGAGACGACTTTCCGCTTAGCACACTTCGTAAGGGAGCAATACGCCCTCGAAAAACAAATTTCAAACTAGTTTATTGGTACAAAATCGTAAACAACGTAACATTAAATCATATTTCACCGGATACTGTGTTCTGCAAACACTTATCGACAGTCCGTGAAAAACGTGTTTCGAATAACTTACACCGTCATCAAAATAATGGGGGTGGTCACCCCCTTTCCGGCTTAGAAGTTGGTGCCATCAGATGTTATGGACATGCAATGCTATAATTTGTATCAAGAGACCCCGATGAACAAAAAATGTCGTCTTGTTGTTACACTGTAAAGTGAAACATTTACAAGAAAATGGGCAAGACAGTGTTAGGGGACTGCCATGTAGGCAACGCGTACTACACAGGTGGTGTGGCTGAACGACGCGGTAGTTAGTAACAAACGCGTACCCCACGCTAGTTTGTAAACCTACAACGCGTCATGGGGGACGTTGTGTGAGCTACGAACAGTTACTGATAGATGGCTGGTGTAGCAGAACGAATTTGTTAGTAAATGTTGCTGTGATATTGAAATGTACTGCACACGTGTAATTATTCTGCACAATAGTGGTACGAAACCAAATGAAGTGAACAATGTAATGTACACAAATTCGTATGCGTGTAATGTAAGAAGGGTTAACATTGGAGCGCACAATTCTACGTATGCCAGTCACCATTGAGGTTTTTCAATATCATTCTCTCCGTGATGAACAGACGGTTTTGTGTACTGTACTCTGTAAAGAGTAAGTTGTCCGAGGCTTGGCCCTGAAACATGCACACTCCCCACATCCTCCACCGTTTAGCGTGTAATGCATGCCGGAGTACCCATTAGACTGCGACGAGGTACACTCTGACGTGCCGGGATATGTGGACTCGTCATACTATTCACAATAACTGGGTTGCAATCAAAACCAAACGTCCGTGAGACAGTGAACATGGAAAGGTACGGGCATGCTGAGCTTACCGATATGGTATTGATTTATGGTGAAGCTAAGTGCAGTGGCAGGTTAGCTGCACGAATGTATCGTGAAAGATTTCCACACATACTATTTTTGCACGAATCGTCCAGCGTCTTCGAGATACAGGTACTCTCCTGCCACATTTCCGGAACTGTAGAGTTCATGCAACAATGCGGACACCACGATTTGAAGCGAAGTTCTCGCCCGAGTCGAGGATCAACCGTCAACAAGTACCAGTGTTATTGCAAATGCGGTGGGTGCATCACACATGACAATGTGGAATGTCTTGCATGAGCAGCAGCTACGCGCATGTAGGGAGCAAGCATTACTGCCACGTGACTATCAACCCAGACATGATTGGTGTGCATGGTTTTCGCAGCAGACAGCTCGTGACTCAGAGTTTCCCAGGTATGTTCTCTTTACAGGCGAAGCGTCTTTCACACGTCATGGTGTGTACAATTCTCACAACAACCATGTGTGGGCTGAAGAAAACCCACATGCCAGGGTTGTGCGATTCCACCAAGAGAGGTTTTCGGTCAACGTATGGGCGGGCATAGTCAATGATACCTTAGTAGGACCGTACATGTTATCAGCACGTCTTGATGGCTACGTGTACCTACGGTTCTTGCAATACACTCTGCCCGAGTTGCTTGAGGACGTACCGCTGCTGATACGTGACCGCATGTGGCTACAACACGATGGGGCACCACCTCACAATGCTCGTGCTGTTCGTGAGTACATCAACCCAAGTATATCCAGGACGCTGGATAGGCAGGGGAGGACCTGTCATGTGGCCTCCTCGCTTCCCTGATCTATCACCCCTGGATTTCTACCTGTGGGGACACATGAAGAGCCTTGTCTACGAGACGCCAGTGGACACGGCCGAGGAGCTCGTCGCACGCATCGTTGCAGCAGGCGAAGTGATTCGGACGAATGCCAACCTGTTCCAGCGTGTGCGACTGTCCTTGTTGCATCGTAGCAATGCATGTATTACTGAAGGTGGGCGAACATTCGAGCGCATGTTGTGATATTCGTGTAAACATGTATCACTTATGCGGCTGTGAACGTTTTAAATACAGTAAAGTATTTGCTACACTTGTTTTCAGTACCGTATCATTCGGCGTATTGTATGTTGCCTAAGTGTCAGCCCACTAAATCTACATACTGTATTTTGGCCATTTTCTCGGACATGCTTCACTTTACAGTGTAACAACAAGACGACCGTTTTTGTTCATCGGGGTCTCTTGATACAAATTATAGCATTGCATGTCCATAAAATCTGATGGTACCAACGTCTAAGCCATTATTTAGATGACGGTGTAAGTTATTCGAAACACATTTTTCACAGACTGTCGATAAGTGTTTGCAGAACACAGTATCCGGCGAATTATGATTTAATGTTATGTTGTTTAAGATTTTGTACCAATAAACTACTTTGAAATTCGTTTTTCGAGGGCTTATTGCTCCTTTACGAAGTGTGCTAAGCGAAAAGTCGTCTCACGTAACTGTACTTCATTTTCGACAAGGAATCACCACACGAAGTTTGTAACATACTTTCATTTACACCCTGTATAGGCTACCTCAGTATAATAGTAACAAAAACATCATTGGCGGAATAGAGATTAGAAGTATCATTATATTAGTGAACTATTATTTTTCTTTGGTTCACGTAAACAATTTATCAAAATAATAGTTCACGCTATTTTCTTGTCCTCGTTCTGCAACATTTCTGTTATTTTTAGTCAAGTTTCACTACCTTCATCAACATTGACTAATTAGATTTTTCCAAAAATTTATTTCACGCTTTTTTGACATACCTACAAAAAAAAAAAAAAAACTTAACCACGTTGAAAATGTAGGCTTAATTACACTCGGCGTCACAAAAAACGTACACATTGAAAAACGACTGGAAAAGTTGTTTTAACCAGAGTTAATCCAAGGTAAGGGTTCCAAGTGTATTTGTTGATCACTGCGTACACAAACACATTTATTTAAATACGTTGATTGAGGCAAAAATTTACAAACAGAAATAGATAATAGACTAAACTAAAGACTGAGAAACATTACTAAATGCAACTTCAAATCTAGTGCAAACACTCTTGCCACAATTACTGTTTCATACGATCAGTCAAGGATGGCTCTAATCAGTCACACGTGTTCTTGATATTCTGTCCCGCAACAACAGCATCTTGAACATCTTGCACGTTGGTTGTGCAGATCACAATATTTTTCTACTTTTTGTAATGTTTGTTTCCTACAACATTTTTATATCGTCCAATTGTTTAATATTCTATCCGATTTCCCATAAAAAGAAAAATGATTTTTTTCACCGACGTTTGCTTTTAGCAGATATTCCACGATAAAAAAGTCCGACAATTCTATATTTTCTTGGAGAATGTGGCACCGTAAATGTTTGTCCGAAATATGACCCCTTGTATTATTTAAGACAACCCAGATCCCCATACAACATGTTCAACATTCACAACTTCCCCAATAAATAAATTGATTCTGCAACTTTTTTTGATAAGTTGACTGGTTTATGTAGGATGTGAAGTATGCCATAAACAAAATCTGCCAGTTCCAACCCACATAGTGGACAGAAGAGGCTGAAGAGAGACAAAACTATGAGCTAGGTTAAAACATATCAAGATGTAAATATACGGGCATAGAAACACAAAAAAATCAATTTAATACTACCGCCATAAAGTCCAAGCTACGTTATTCCGATACAGACGTGTGATGGATTCACATGACAACAAGGTACTATTTTCTATCAAGGGATGGTAATAAGAACAACACGCTCGTGTAAAAGGAACAACACCTTACGGGCAAATGTAACAAATGACAGTAAGACAGAAAGTCATCGACTTTTAATAACCTCAGTTGATGACCAATTATAACAATATATAGATGACAAGATGGCCTGGACTAAAGCCTGGTAGAAAACACTGAATGCCAAGAGATAGGTAATTATGTACGGTAATAATAAGGGCGGTAGGTGATGAACAATATGGTGAATGTATACCGACTAGCGAGCCCTATTTTATCGATACTGGCGAATTAGTGACTTCAGATAAGAATTACTTGTTATGAATTTGAAAGACCACAAAGTCAGCGCTAAAAATATCCTGTGCTATTTAATGTCAGTATGAAACCAACACTTCCAGTTGCACATTTCTATTTACATGTGTAGGCAGCGTGCTGGGTAAAGGGTAAGTTGAGAAGGCATGGAGGTGGGTGAAGATTAAACTGATAAGGCTGCGAGATGGGTGAATGGTAACCTGAGAACGCAGAAATATAAGTTAAGGGTAACCTGAGAAGGCAGCGAGATGAGTGAAGGATAACCTAAAAAGGCAGCGAGATGGGTGAAGGGTAACCTGAGAAGGCAGCGAAATGAGTGAAGGATAACCTAAAAAGGCAGCGAGATGGATGAAGGGTAACCTGAGAAGGCAGCGAGATGGGTGAAGGGTAACCTGAGAAGGCAGCGAAGAGGGTGAAGGGTAAAATGAGAAGGCAGCGAGGTGGGTGAAGGGTAACCTGAGAAGGCAGCGAGGTGGGTGAATTGTAACCTGAGAAGGCAGCGAGGTGGGTGAAGGGTAAACTGATAAGGCATCGAGATGGGTGAATGGTAACCTGAGAAGGTAGCGAAATAGTTGAAGGGTAACATGAGAAGGCAGCGAGATAAGTGAAGGGTAACCAGAGAAGGAAGCCAGACGGGTGAAGGGTAACCTGAAAAGACAGCGAGGTGGGTGAAGGGTAACCTGAGAAGACAGAGAGATGGGTGAAGGGTAACCTGAGAAGGCAGCGAGATGGGTGAAAGATACCATGAGAAAGCAGCGAGATGGGTGAAAGGTAAAGTGAAAAGGCGGCGAGATGGGTGAAGGGTAAGCTTAGAAGGCGAAAAGAGTGATTGCCAGTTCAGCCACTGGGGTTAGAGGCCAGATAGAGGTGTGATGAAAGGGTGACTGACAGCGATGTGATATCGGCGAGAAGACTGCATGCCAGGTCAGCAACTTGGGTTAGAGACCAGGTAGAGGTATGATGACAAGTAACTGACAGCTACGTGGTATCCGCGAGAAGACTGCACGCCAGGTCAGCCACTTGGGTTAGTGGCCAGGTAGAGGTGCGATGACAGGGTCACTGACAGCGATGTGGTATAGGCGAGAAGAGTGCATGCCAGTTCAGCAAATATGGTTAGAGACCAGGTAGAGGTGCAATGACAGGTAATTGACAGCCACATGGTATCGGCGAGAAGACTGCACGCCAGGTCAGAAAACTTGGGTTAGAGGCCAGGTAGATGTGTGATGACAGGTAACTGACAGCGACGTGGTATCGGCGAGAAGACTGCCAGACGGTTCAGCCACTTGGGTTAGAGGCCAGGTAGAGGTTTAATGAAAGGTAACTGACAGACACATGGTATCGGCGAGAAGATTGCACGACAGGTCAGAAAACTTGGGTTAGAGGCCAGGTAGAGGTGTGATGACAGGTAACTGACAGCGACGTGGTATCAACGAGAATACTGCCAGCCGGATCAGCCACTTGGGTTAGAGGCCAGGTAGAGGTGTGATGAATGGGTGACTGACAGTGACGTGGTATCCGCGAGAAGACTGCCAGCCAGTTCAGCCATTTGGGTTAGAGGCCAGGTAGAGGTGTGATGAAAGGGTGACTGACAGCGACGTGGTATCCGCGAGAAGACTGCATGCCAGGTCAGCCACTTGGGTTAGAGGCCAGGAAGAGGTGCGATGACAGGTAATTGACAGCCACATGATATCGTCGAGAAGACTGCACACCAGGTCAGAAAACTTAGGTTAGAGACCAGATAGAGGTGTGATGACAGGTAACTGACAGCCACATGGTATCGGCGAGAAGACTGCAAGCCAGGTCAGCCACTTGAGTTAGAGGCCAGGTAGAGGTGCGATGACAGGTAACTGACAGCCACATGGTATCGGCGAGAAGACTGCACGCCAGGTCAGAAAACTTGGGTTAGAGGCCAGGTAGAGGTGTGATGACAGGTAACTGACAGCGACATGGTATCGGCGAGAAGACTGCCAGCCGGTTCAGCCACTTGGGTAAGAGGCCAGGTAGAGGTGCGATGACAGGTAATTGACAGCCACATGGTATCGGCGAGAAGACTGCACGCCAGTTCAGCCACTAGGGTTAGAGACCAGGTAGAGATGTGATGAGAGGTAACTGACAGCCACACGGTATCGGCGAGAAGACTGGCCAGGTCAGCCACTTGGGTTAGAGGCCAGGTAGAGGTGTGATGATAGGGTAACTGACAGCGACATGATATCGGCGAGAATACTGCATGCCAGTTCAGCCACTTGGGTTAGAGGTCAGGTAAGATGTGATGACAGGTAACTGACAGCCACATGGTATCCACGAGTAGACTGCACGCCAGGTCAGCTATTTGGATTAGAGACCAGGTAGAAGTGTGATGACAGGTAACTGAACGCGACGTGGTATCGGAGAGAATACTGCACGCCAGTTAAGAAACTAGGGTTAGAGGCCAGGTAAAGGTGTTATGACAGGCAACTGACAGCCACATGGTAACGGGGAGAAGACTGCACGCCAGGTCAGCCACTTGGGTTAGAGGCTAAGTAGAGGTGTGATGAAAGCGTGTCTGACAGCGACGTGGTATCCGCGAGAAGACTACCAGCCAGTTCAGCCACTTGGGTTAGAGGCCAGATAGAGGTGTGATGAAAGGGTGACTGACAGCGACATGGTATCTGCGAGAAGACTGCCAGCCAGTTCAGCCACTTGGGTTAGAGGCCAGATAGAGGTGTGATGAAAGGGTGTCTACAGCGACATGCTATCTGCGAGAAGACTGCCAGCCAGTTCAGCCACTTGGGTTAGAGGCCAGATAGAGGTGTGATGAAAGGATGACTGACAGCGACGTGGTATCCGCGGGAAGACAGCACGCCAGTTCAGCCACTAGGGTTAGAGACCAAGTAGAGATGTGATGAGAGGTAACTGACAGCCACATGGTATCGGCGAGAAGACTGCATGCCAGGTCAGCCACTTGGGTTAGAGGCCAGGTAGAGGTGTGATGACAGGGTCACTGACAGCTACATGGTATCGGCGAGAAGACTGCACGCATGGTCAGCCACTTGGGTTAGAGGCCAGGTAGAGGTGTGATGACAGGGTCACTGACAGCTACATGGTATCGGCGAGAAGACTGCACACATGGTCAGCCACTAGGGTTAGAGGCCAGGTAGAGGTGTGATGCCAGGTAACTGACAGCGACATGGTATCGGCGAGAAGACTGCACGCCAGGTCAGCCAATTGGGTTAGAGGCCAGGTAGAGGTGTGATGACAGGTAACTGACAGCCACATGGTTTCGGCGAGAAGACTGCACGCAAGGTCAGTAACTTGGGTTATAGGTCAGACAGAGATGTGATGACAGGGTCACTGACAACGACATGGTATCGGCGAGTAGACTGCACCCCAGGACAGCCACTTAGGTTAGAGGCCACGTAGAGGTGTGATGACAGGTAACTGACAGCCGCATGGTATCGGCGAGAAGACTGCACGCCAGGTCAGCCATTTGGGTTAGAGACCAGGTACAAGTGTAATGACAGGTAACTGACAGCTACATGGTATCGGCGAGAAGACTGCCTGCCAGGTCAGCCACTTGGGTTAGAGGCCAGGTAGAGGTGTGATGACAGGTAACTGACAGCCACATGGTATCGGCGAGAAGACTGTATGCCAGGTCAGCCACTTGGGTTAGAGGCCAGGCAGAGGTGTGATGACAGGTAACTGACAGCCGAATGGTATCGGAGAGAAAACTGTACGCCAGGTCAACCACTTGGGTTAGAAGCCAGGTAGAGGCATGATGACAGGTAACTGACAGCCACATGGTATCGGCGAGATCACTGCACGCCAGGTCAGCCACTTGGGTTAGAGGCCAGGTAGAGGTGTGATGACATGTAGCTGACAGCCGAATGTTATCGGCGAGAAGACTGCACGCCAGGTCAGCTACTTGGGTTAGAGGCCAGGTAGAGGTGTGATGACAGGTAACTGACAACGACGTGGTATCGGCGAGAATACTGCACGCCAGTTTAGCCACTTGGTTTAGAGGGTAGATAGAGATGTGATGACAGGTAACTGACAGCGACGTGGTATCGGCGAAAGACTGCATGCCAGTTAAGCCATTTGCAACAAAATATTTATAAGCTATTTTCAAACAATGGTTGTTTTTAAAAAAAAACACTGTTTGGCACAACCTTTTGCTACTTTCAGCGCTCTATTTATATGACATTGAAGACTTTTATTACAACGATCTAGCTACAATCTGTCCATCATTGAATCACACATACCAACGTCATGTAGGTTACCTCTTCATACTAGTCAGACATTAATTCACTCCTCCAACCAACAATAATCTGCTCTCACGGTCATCTTGACGAGTACTAAAGTTCACAGAAAATGACCACATGTGATGTCTGCCTGCTTGCTACAATGAACGTAGGTCGGCACGGCTATTGAAAGCAATTGCCATACACGACACACGCACTGGCCGAACACATGTAACACACATTACTGGCAATTTACGATCTCTGCTTCATTCTTTATTGCTTATCGTCGCATCCATCTGTTCGGTCGATAGATACACAAGTTTTAATTTTTCGTTAAAATGTATTTTTTGTCATTTGACACAATTCCTCTTGGTATTATTTTTAATGTTTTATTATTTATGTAAATGAAGAACCTACATTTAATTCGTCTCGTTTTTATTTATTACAATTATAGGTTTACAAACGGTTTTCGAGATAACAAAGCATACCATTGGCTTGTGTTCACAAAATTTCATTAAATCAGCATGGATGTGAGACCTTAATTGTCGTAACAGAGTACTTAAAGCAAACACATTCAACTGTGTAAAAACAAGTGTATTACCCAATATTAGTAACTATTTAGCGATAAGAGAATCAAAATAAATTAATAATATTGATTATGTCCGTAAAAGTTAAGACATCCATCCAATAAAGGCCTTTAAAATGTAACCATAACTATTCTGAATGAAACTGAATTACAATTGAACAATAATTTAGCAAAAAAACACTAAAATCTGGTGGCATAATAATAGTGATGGGCACATTCCATGTAAACATACATACTTCTACTTCAGCGTCAATAGTAGTTGTGAACAAACACCTGGCAGTGTGATAGCGGCCTCATAGTAGTGACGGACATCTCTACACACAATCACGCACATTCACAACGATGCTACCATGCCGTTACATAAAAACATTTCCTACTTCCACTCCAGCGTCAATAGTAGCTGTAAAACACCTGACAGTGTGATAGCGGCCTCATAGTAGTGACAGACATCTCTACACACAATCACGCACATACGCAACGATGCTACCATGCTGTTACATTGAACATACGACACTTGACTGGCGGGTGTAGATGTATGTTGTGAAGCATACGCTCCATGCCTCTCAGAACTGTACACTCCTCGCTGTGTGTACTGACCTGTATGGCGAGATAGCAGCAGTCCTGAGAGCAGCCTCCAGTTGTGGTG
>PNEQ01007437.1:0-10393 GCA_003012365.1 Medauroidea extradentata | reverse complement strand
TACAAATTTTCATCCCTTAATATCAAATGGTTCCCGTCAAATTCAATAAAAACCATACTTGCAACCCCATCTTCACAGGGGTTTCCTGCCCTTAGGAGTGGTTTCCAGGCATTCGTTGCCAGACATTTTCTAACTGTTATTTTGCAAGGAACATCTTGTCACAGTTTGTCGCAGAGCTGATGACTCACCCTGTATATATGCCATACATTCAATTGCGATATTTGTTTTGTAGCGCAAGGTACACAGAATGTACTCTATAATAGCAAATGTAATATTATTCTTTTCAAAATTATAAAAAAGGCGAAAAATATAATAATGAAATAATGCGACTGATGCGGAGCCATAAGCTCGCCCAAATGGTACAGTGAGACTTAACGCCTACGTCAAATGGGCAGTTGTTTCAGTTACTGTTACCATCGTAGTCTCGCAATGCCTACTTTGGTTTTGTACAAGGAATAAGTTACCAACATAACTGATACGCCTACTTTCCGCAAAGTGGGTGCAAATTAACCCGGAAAGTTAAAATCGTTAACGTAATCTAGGAATATCAAATAATAATAGTGACTTAAAAGTTGTGATACAAGAAATCTAGAAAAGGATAAGTCAGCTTGCTAAGTAATATGCGAGTACATAGTTAACTAAAATTGCGGAAAAAATTTTCTGACATGACTTTCTATCATAAAAAATATATTTGCTGATTAAAAATAATTACAAAAGGATCAGCGAGATACGCAAAAGTCAAGTCAACTTTGTATGTAGTATATGTACCAAGTTTGATGAAATTCTGAAAAATATTACCTAAGAGATGTATGGCTGTGCTAAATAGATAAAGATGGCCGCTATTTTGAAAGCTTGAACACGGGGTAAACGAAACATACATTGCAAAATTAAAGTTAGCTTTGTATGCAGTATATGTGAATCAAATTTAATGAAATTATGAAAAAATTATATATATATATATATATATATATATATATATATATATATATATATATATATATATATATATATATACACACACTTAGATATGTAATGTTGTGATAAAAATTCAAATATGACTACCATTTTGAAAATATGAGCACAGTTTGAACGAAACATACAAAAGTCAAGTCGTATTTGCATGTAGTTTATGCGTACCAAGTTTACTGAAGTCCTGAAAAGAATATTCTAAAATAAGTAAAATTATGTTAAACATATAAAATGGATGCCATTTTGAAAATATGAACTCAGAACGTGCAAAATTCAGAAAAGTCAAGTCAGCTTTGTGTGTATTAGGCATCTATATGTGTACCAAGATTGATGAAATTCTAAAAGTACGGTTCCTTAAATATCTAGCTTAATCGAAAAATGTAAAAATACCCGCCATTTTGAAAATATGGACAGGGCGTAAGCGAAATACTTAAAAGTAAAGTGAGATTACGATGTTCTATATGTATACAAAGTTTGACGAAATTCGGTTAACTGGTTCAAAAGTTTTAGGGACACACACACTGACCTCATAAACCTACTTTTTCCTTGGGAAAGTAGGCTAATAAAGCAATATGTTTTACCATTGTTATTTACTTGATTGTGTCACAGGTTAGTATGCCTCTTTTCATAATTAAATTAGTTGTTGGCACACATGAGTTGTATAAGTAGATGTGTGGTTGTAATCGCCATTTCAGTTTGCAATTTAACATGTAATAATCAGTGTTTGTGTGTAATATAGAAGTAACAAGTCCAGTCATAAGGTTGAAACAGTAGTGCCAGACTTCATCACGTGTTTCGCTTCAGTCGGCATGAAACACATAAAAACACCAGCACATCATACATTTCCTATAGAAGTAACACCATAATACGACTCCACACTTGTATTGACAGTTTTTAAAGTTATTACTAGCTAGAAACAAACAACCGCAAAATTGAAGACCATTAGTATGCTACTACCCTTCAAGTGTTTATTACAGGATATATTTATGAGTCGTATTATTTGGCGGGAAAATAAATTTGCTTGCATGTATTTAAATATACATTATTAGCGTTAGAGCTACGGAAGAAGAATTCCGTGGTAGTAACAATTTTTATGCAAAAAAAAATTGTTGGCAAGTTTCAAATTGTCCTGTTCGTTTCCAGTTATAACATCTTGGAAGCTGTTTGACTAAAATGTATATAAAACTTGTTGGTTGACGGTTTTGAAGATTGACACCAACTAAGTGAACCTTCATGCAAGCATATATATAGAGGATTTTGTAGAACATCCTGTCACACGATACTTGTTGCAGAATAAGTAAATGCGTCTATTAAACTAGTCAGCAGTCAGCCAATCCTCGCACAGAACCGTCCATGTAACTGTGACAGGAAACGTCTGTGGTGAACTGTGGCTGCTGTAATAGGACTACTTGACGTAGCATGGTGTGCTATCGCGTCATGTGGCCTAACAAACATCTAGTCAGTGACACCAACATCCCGGCCTGATATCTGACAACACTAAACACCCTCACAGCCCCGCTACGCTTCGTTGGCATGGCGCGCGACGTCCTCCAATAGAAAACGTGAGTGGGATACCTTAGTTGCCTCCTCCCTTCAACCACTTCTCCTGTATTCTTACTTGTGCCTCCCTTATCCTTCCTGTCGAGCTTATCTTCGTAGGAGGGCTTCTGTCCCATTGTCTCTGCTACCTGTTTTGAATTATTTCGCGACTCCTAGACATTTGATTTTAGAGCGAAGACTGCATATCATATTGTTCAGAGTTTTCGCTGAGTGTTAACATAAAATGTTATAACTTCCCGCCTGAGTTGTGTACAAACTTGACATAATTATCTACTGGTTGTGCATAAACAATTTATTTAAATTCCAGTTCATTGATTTATATTAAAGTCCAAGTATTTAATTTGTACTAGGATGTATGATTACTGTGTTTCATAGCAAAATTTAATTTCTGAATAATGCCATAGTCAATATTGATGTTACAACAAACTTATTTTCCCTGCGCTCAAGATGCATTATTTCTTCAGACAGATTGCAGGCAGTTAGTTACTCCCCCCACCCTCTATAAAGCCATCTATCTGTCTGCAATAACTGTATATTCCCACTGCACTAGTATATTTCAGACATTATGACTTGCTGGCCTCTGCTGTCTCTTCACTATGTCGCATTGTTAACATTGTACACACTTCCTCAGTGAGACGTTGACTTGGTGCCCACACAGTGAGTGCACATGTCACCTCTTTAATAAGATACACGATATTTCTTCTTATTCACACTGTAAAAATTCTTCCTAAATTCTTTCAGAAGTTTTTAACCCACACGTAGCAAGGGAGAATTACCTACTTCAGCTTGTCTATACAGCAAATTATCATCATTGTTACTATAATACAAGGCTTGTGAATACAGTAATTGATCATCATTGTTACTGCGATACAAGGCTTGTGAATACAACAAATGATAATTGTTACTATAATACAAAGTTTGTGACAGCATTATACATTCGCTGTCGGGAATACTACCAATTGGTGTATGGGAAACGACTTTATCATATCTGATTTCTTAACGCAAATAAATGTTGGTATGCTAAGCTTACAAATATGTTTTTTTACAAAGTATACACTGTTAAAATTTTCCGTATGTTCACAGAAATATTTACAGGAAGGTACTGTAATTATTATTGGTGGTAGCTGGAAAGGAATGAAAACATCGCCGGAGTGAGACAGAGCTGTTGAAATTGCACTGTGCGCAGAATCTCTTTCGCTTTGCCCATGATTTACCACAAAGAAGTTGAGGGCGATCGAATGCAAGCTACTAGAGTGCCTTAAGACATGCAGGAGCATTGTAATGACTATGCTGTTTTTATTATGTCCAGCAGCTCCGTCGGAGAAGAGGTGAACTTCCTCTTTTCCTTCTCGATCAAGAATTTGAAGAAAGATAGCAAGACATGTAGCTATTTCGCAAGACCCCCTTCTGCTGATCGCCTCATGCCACAGGAAGCAGAGGCAGTGCTTGTTTCCAAGGTTATAAATAGCAAAGTTGTAGTTCGAAAGACGATGCTTGTAAAATATGGCACTCTCCTTGGAAATAGGTTGATAGATTACCTGTTGCAGATCAAAGACTGCTGCAGCTACTTTACTTGGATGTTGTTTCGCTAGTTCCTTGGCTGTGATTTTTTTTTCTGACGAACTGCTTCCTTTTCTGCGATGTGTTTATCGAATGTTTCTTTCATTCTATATTTCTTTCTTCATTCTCTTGCCTGTATAACGAATATAGGCTACATTGGTCTTGTTTAGGGTGATGAAATGACATGTTCACAGACGAGAAAACTCTTTTGTATGTTTTCAGACTAGCTTTTGGTTGGCCATCAGGTATTTCCTTGCAGTGTAAGTAATACATTTTCTTTAAGGTGAGCTATGGATGAAGATACTCACGGGCAGACGACTCTCTGCAATAGTGTGACTCAACCCTTGGGAACTTCTCAATGTGGTGTTTAACAGTAGTCCTCAAATTCTCATCCCTTACTTTTAATGATAGTTGTCGTCTACCACGTTTTTTCAGGAATTACCACTCCTTGGGCAGTTCTCTTCTCCAAAACAGTTCGCATTGTCCGTTCTGAAATACCCAGTGTATTCAAGAACATTGTTTTGCACACATGAACAACTGAGATATTGCCCTTTGGTAGAGTGCACTGTAGTGTGGCAGACCTTCGTGATTCTCTGACATGTGTCCTTTTTCTCTGAACTCTACCTATTTTAATGTACCTAGCAATATATTCTCTTTGCAACTATAAACTGTTAGTTCCATAAAAACTATTAAATATCAAAGCTCTTTCTTCGTCAGTTATCTCTTTACACTCCTTAGATTGTTTCCCACAGGCATCACCATTGCAGCACTCTTTTAAGCATCGAGCTGGCACTTCTTTACCTGTACATGGACTTACATATGCTTGTCCTTTAGACTTTAATTCGTGAGCTTCTTTCTTCTTCTTTCCTTTTTTCTTACCTTCCCTTGGTTCTTCTCGAGGGGCACCATCTACTGGAAACTGGATAGTGACATCTGGCGCAGCTGAGGTACCCGGTAAATCTTTTCTTTCCTGGGGAGTCATAAGTCGTTGTTGTTTTGATTTAGGTCCCAAATCGTCTTTGTTTTCTGCTGGGTGTTCTTCGCTATCAGTTTCACTTTTATCAGCAATAGGTATGTATGTTTTATCGCAGTCGGAATAATCAGCATCGTCCTCTTCCTCCTCGTCTGTTTCACTTTCGTTTTCATGGATTGCTGTCATCTCCTCCCGTTTTCTAACAACCTCATATTGTTTCCCTTATTCTAATTCCGAAGTATATTATTACAGGATCTTTTATTTTCCTCTGTTTCAACTATCTGTGTCTCAATTTTCTCTGTGTAGATGTTCTCTGTCTGTGCAGGTACCTCATCTCTTCTGGCATCTTCTTGACCCACAAGGCTTGGCACATGTACTTTGCCAGTTTCATTTCCCTTAAGGTTTTCAGTTTCTTCGTGTAATTTGAGTATCATACCAACTCCATTGTTCCATTTTCGCCAAAGCATCCTTGTTCTGCAGTGTTATCAGTGTACAGCAGAGGAGAATTTTTAAGTTGTATCAATGGAATGTCCTCAGAGCTACTACTGTCGCATTCCTCATTTTCCATCTGAAGAACAGTTCCATAATAGTACTTGTTTTCAGGAGGCCAGTACATCTTTACTTCAACACCCACTTTTAATTTATTGTTTTTTCCACACGTAACTAAACAATTTGATGGAACGTTTTTTATTCATTATTTGTCCACCTCACTAACCCATCCATATTATGTCATATGTCATGCCCTATGTTATGTCTTATGTTAAGCCTTATGTTATGTTATGTATTAAGCCATATGTTATGTTATGTATTATGCCATATGTTAAGTCATGTTATGTTATGCCATATGTCATGTCACTTCAGGTCCGTCTTGTGTCCATCTTCTTTTCAGCTGTCACTTGTTGATTGAGGGAATTTTTTCCCCGCAGGAGGGAATTTTTTCCTTTGAAATTTCCGTTAGTCATCCTCTGCTGGGGAGGTCATGTTTGTTTACTGGTAGGCAGTGCTGGTGTCGCACTTTGTTTCCATCATTGACTACTAGGCGGCGCTACAGTCGACATCTGTCATGTTTGCTCCTGGATGGGTGCCGCCATGTATGTTACAACGTTTACATCGCTGTCTTCTTGAGTGTCCTAGTGTCGTTGTTGCTTTTAAGGGTAAAGTCGCTTATATTTGTATATGGGAAAATGGACCTCCCCTCCTGCGGGGGAAAAATTCCCTGAACCAACAAGTGACTGCTGAAAACAAGATGGAGGACACGACAAGATGGACATTATGTGACATGACATATGACTTAACATATCGCGAAAGACATAATATGATGTAACATATGGCATTACACGAGACATAACATATGGCATAATGTAAGACATAACATAGGGCATGACATATGGCATAATAAAAACACATGGCAAATGACACTTGGCATAATGTGACATGATATATGATGTGACATGATATGGCATATGTGACATTATGTGACATGTGACATGATGATGTGACATGATGACATGTTACACGACATGTGACATGATGACATGTGTGACATGTAAGTAAGATAATGCGACATGATATAACATGTGTGTCATGATATTACATATGTCACATGGCATATGTGACAAAATGGCCGTCGTGCACAGAAAATTGGCCGCAATGAAAAACAAAATGGCCGCCATGACATAATCCAAGATGGCGGCGACTGCTCTACAGCCTGCAGCCTGTGTGCCAACTCCCCCGTTTCCTACTACTGAACTTGCTTCCTTAATTTTTTGTTCACGGAAGTTTTTCAGTGATTGCCAGTTTACGGATGTTTGAACGTAACTTTTCATAAATTCATGAAAATAATTTTCTATAATTTTAAAACATATTTTACTACGTTTCTTAAAAACAAAGGTTGGTTTTAATGATCACTATGACTACTGGTGTTAATGTGCATGCACACTGGTGCGAAACGAAGAGAAGACAAGACAAGCTAAGATAACAGAAGTTAAGTGCTGCTTTTTGGTTGTCCACACTTTGCCGCGAAGATAAGACATGCGGGGCGACGAGCAATACAGCCAAGGACTCGTATCCTTAACTGGTAAATGGCCGAACAGCCTAGTAAGTGACTGAAGTGTTC
The DNA here is from genome assembly GCA_003012365.1 of Medauroidea extradentata. Classification (NCBI taxonomy): domain Eukaryota; kingdom Metazoa; phylum Arthropoda; class Insecta; order Phasmatodea; family Phasmatidae; genus Medauroidea; species Medauroidea extradentata. The sequence goes on along the minus strand of PNEQ01007437.1, from coordinate 3,215 downwards.
CGAGGAGGCCACACACATATTTTATTCTCCTCGCTTCACCTATTCTGCAGTGGGCGGCCATGCATGTCACCACATGTCACTACATTGAACTATCACAGCTGGAAAATATTTCCACCTTTTCACTGCGTTTCATGCCAGCGGGTATATATTTCTATAGAGTAACATCCGTTCTCTCATAATGATACTCTGTAAAATGTTGTGTTTTATAAATATGGTCTCTCACAACTGCATGGAACTCGCTCACTGACTATATTATCACTGTAATACAATGGTTAGAGTGTCTGCCTGGAAGTTATAAGGTGGGTTCGAATTTCGGCTATTTCGAGAAATTTTTCTGGCTTCTAAATTGTACGTCAAGATCTCTAGAAAACATAGCAATTAAGAGTAAATGGTATTTCTGGAAAATTGAGTGTCCGTAATTTAACGGAGGATTCCGTTATCAAGAAAATAATTTTTGCTTGTGCTTTTCCATAATTTCACTTAAATGTTTTCTAACAGTATAATATGGCTCGAATGATAACATTTATTTCGCTCGACATTCTTCTTATTCTTATTATTATATTTCTGAAACATCACAGGTGCAAAGAATACACGAAACAGAAAAACTCCTGGCTCGGAGGTTGAGGCGGGATAATCAGTTTTTGGGGAAATCGTGTTACCCTGCAACTGGTTTTCACCGGATTCTGTCATGCAATTTTTAATAGACAGACACACAGCCCCAGATTTAAATAAACTGTAATGTTACATAGGCGGCGTAATTAAGCTACGAATAATATACTACAAATTGAGTCCTCTTTGTTGTGAACTTGTGTTTGGCGTGCCTTTGTTGGTATGTCAGACATAATGTCTTCATTCTCATTCTCGCTCTTTCAGACACACGTGATTATAAATATTTTGGTAGTTAGTGAAGCATTGTGATGCGCCGCTTGGGTGGCAGTATTATAGAGAATTAAATATGTTGCACCACTTCTTGATGAAAACAGATATTCAGAGCCGGCATTGGAAATATGATGGCTGTAAGGAGACACAAGGCCTAAGAACTGCTGTTAGCCACTAACTCCCAACGCTACATTCTGTCAATACAGTTATAGTTCACGTGGTCTGATCACGTACGAAGACCTTACTGCATTTGACTCTGATGTCTTCAGTTGATCATGATTACACACACGCGCCTATGGATTCTCAGATAGATGCTGGTTTACACTGCCTCCGTTTCAATTTACTTCTCAAGTTCTTTTTAACTTTCGTCTTAGTATGAATATAAGAATGTTTCTTTTCCGAATTGTTGCTACCGTCTGTTAACTATGTTTGTTAAATTCCTTAAAGTGAATAGAATAAAACAGAAATTTTCACTGTAATTTCTAGTCTGGTTATTTCAATTGCACGAATTCACTGTATCGAAGGGAAATTCAGAGTTCTTATGTGTCTGTGCTGAGAAGATCCGACATTGGAAACACTTGTATTCAGCGTAGATGCGATGATGTACTGATCGCGTGTGCCTGGCTCGCCCCTAAGCGCGTTCCAGAGGAAATAATTGCAATTTTATATTTGTATAAAATAGTATTAGTATTGTAGATGATACTTGGGAGTGCAATTTACTACTACAAAACAAATAGCTCAAGCAGTTTTCCCATCGCATCTCAAAAGTCAAAATGTACATGTTTTTATTTCATACACCGCCCGAAAACCAATCAACATAATGAAAGGGAAGAATTAACAATGTACGTACATGGCACGAGCTAGGGATTTGAATATATATAAAAATACACATTCAAAGAACGTTTTTTTATGTCCAAAATTAAAATTTTTTTGTATTTTAAAATATTTTTTTAAATAAAAATATTTTGTATAGGGTCTTTATGTACTTACAGCCCTAGCCAGTAACATGTACTTTCACTGCGAATTATTGCCTTTCATTATGTTGATTGGTTTTCAGCCGGTGTATGAACTAAAACATGCAGCTTTTGACTTTGAAATGCCATTATTAGAAAACTGTCTGAGCCTAAAATTTTTAGTAAGAGGATAATGTATTTCCCAGTAACGTATACAAAACTAATATTATTTCAGACAAATAGAAAATAATGATTTTTCCCCTCTTGAAGACCCTTTAGAGGGCGTGGTACATAACTCAACGCTAAATGCATTAATCTATAACTGTAGGTTTCTTGAAGCCAATTTGCGAAAATTAAACAATATTAATCCTAGACTATAGTTTTAACCAACGTTTTAAACAAAATTGTTTCCAGTGTTACGAGCTTCTGAGGCACAATCTCTAATGCCGGAACCAGGTGCATTTAACTGCTGCGCAAGAGATCACACGTAACGAATTAGTAATTATGGATAAATGTTTACTCATAAAGAAGGCAAATACCATTATTTAGGATTGTCATTGAGTATTTTATCCATATTGGTCTCGAAAAAAGCGTAGAAATCAATTAATGCTTTTAGCGTTTATTTATCTACCACGCACTCTTAAGATAGCCACCTGCCCAGGGCGCTGAGCGGTCTGCTCATCTTGTGACGGCTCATTTTATTAGAAAATACTCAAGTATCCTAGGTGAGTGATAGCTTCTCAGGAATAGCACTGAAATATAGTTATATGCGCGTATGCAATCTTCAGGTCATCCCCTAATACAATCATCTTACGCCTGAAAATGGCGAAAATAGTTGTTCTTGCGGTCAGTATAAGCAGTGGATGATTACAAGAAGACAGCACGCCGCTAAAGTGACTTCTCCTGGAGGGTAGGATGAGGCGTGATGTGTATATTATATCGCCTGTAGCTCTCCACAATTCTTGTAGCTCTCCACACTTTTCGTAGTTCTCCACACTTCTCGTAGCTTTCCACACTTCTCGTAGCTCTCCACACTCTCCACTCTTCTCGTAGCCCTCCACACTTCTCATAGCCCTCCACACTCCTCGTAACTTTCCACACTCCTCGTATAGCTCTCCACACTCTCCACGCTTCTCGTAGCTCTCCACACTTCTCGTAGCTCTCCACACTTCTCGTAGCTCTCCACACTTTTGTTAGCTCTCCACACTTCTCATAGCTCTCCACATTTCTCATAGCTCTCCACACTTCTAATAGCTCTCCACACTTCTCATAGCTCTCCACACTTCTCGTAGCTCTCCACACTTCTCGTAGCTCTCCACACTTCTGTTAGCTCTCCACACTCCTCGTAGCTCTCCACACTTCTCGTACTGGAGCTCTCCACAC
>PNEQ01007436.1:0-10393 GCA_003012365.1 Medauroidea extradentata | reverse complement strand
ACAGGAGTAATTGTGTGCATAACTAATTGTGTTGTGAGAGTTCTAGTTGATTACTGTTTTGTGTATTTCATAGCTTTGTGAGCTATTAAATCCAGTACTTAATTTAACTCTTTTATTTGTAATTATAGACCTCTATCCCAAAGAACTCGTGGGAATTGCCCACATATAAAGTTTGTGCTCTCAAACTTGTAACAATATGGTGCAGTATTAAAACTTATTTAACAAAGGATTGCTGTGAGACCTACTTGGGTGTCACTGTATGGTTTATAACTTTTAAAATAAGATGAATCGTTGAGCTGTTGTTTCGTGATCGTAGATATAATCTAAATCTCAAATCAAGCTTTCGGTGCTTCGCTGTTGTATGGTTATTTACACAAGCTGTAAAGGAAGCATCTGAAAGTCTACTCACACACTAGGAAAAATATCAGGTATGCAAGTGCACATCTTTCCCCCACCCCGCTCACTGACCGGCCACCAACAAGCCTGGCGTCACATGGTATTCTATTTGTATTTGTATTTTATTTTTCATCCTTTGGACTGTACAATGTTACAGTATAGGACATGTCAGATATGTACAATTTTACAATATTTGCATTGACAATTTTCAAAGTTATAGATATTACAAATTTCAGGTATACAATTTAGACTTACAAATGAGAAGAAAAATCCCTTACTTACAAAACTATGTACGTATATGGAAGAAAAAACAAAAAAAACACCTATTTCAGTAAACTATATACAATTAGAATTACACAGAGAAACTTGCATGTTTGGATAACATAATTTAAAATTATACATATATATGTGCACATAAGCTACATACAGCACAAAAACATATTTCTTTACAATCCCAGTTTTTTTTGTAAAATAAACTACAACATACCATGATATAAAACAGCAAGGAAACGCCAAATTACAATTTTTATCTCATATGCAATTCAGTAATGCATACATGAAAAAAATTTAATTTTAAATTAATTTTAACGCCAGTAGCATGTGTCATTACCTATTTTGATATCAAAATACTCAGTCATAGAATATAGGGGGTGTGCATGTAGGAAAATTTTTAGGCTGGATTTAAATTTTTTATTATAATTTTTTAAAAAGTTGTTTTAAGGTAACAGGTAGATAACTATATATGTTTGTTGCTGAGTAAAAGACACTGGTTTTATGTATCATCAAAGTGTTGTGTGGTTTATGATTCAGACCAGATAGCTACTGTTTGTGACCGAGGAGCAACTATGGACATGCGGGGTTGTGACAAGACAGTTCAGTTTGGAAAACCGAGCTCCTAAAACCAGTTTGACGGGTCGTGGGTAGACTGCACTCTAGCACTGTCCATTAGTCTATACCGCCGTCACTTCTGCACTTCAGGCTACACCATGAGCGTTTATCTAGACCACGGTCTTAGAAGTACAGGTCTGGACACTCACCAAATATTCAATGCTTTATCTTTGATCCCATTATGACGGAACGAAACTGCTGGCGCCACTGTCGTAATGGGGCTGTTGTAAAGATGAGGTCGTTATTTTAATCAAAACTCGAAGTGTTTAAAAGTAGTCTGTTTAAACTTAAGTAAGTTTCTAATATTTGTACTTTAAAAATATAATACATTAATTGTTGGAAAAATAATTACTAGCACGAGTGTGCTAGTAGCGCCCTCCGTTTCCGTTCATTTTTACGGATAATAAAGAAGTAAAACTAAGGCCATGATCTAGACGACACCATGTAGATTACTAACACAGTAACAAAAGAAAATCCAACGACCCTTTAGAGCATGCATTGTCTAAAGTAGCAGAGCTCAACCACTACGCAGAGACTGTAGCAGCAAGCAATACCAACTCAACGACCACTACCACCAAACCAGTCGACAACGCCACGCCGCAAAAGCCCTTCACGTCGGCTCCGATTATTGTGCAATACAATAGCTAGCACCCATTTCAGCCATGTCAGTGTGTCAGGCGCATGTACGCAACCCGCATTAACCCCATTTAAATCAAGGCTAATCTTACGATCGTTATAGCAATAACAGTAATACACATATCAAAATAATATTTGTGTTTTATCAAAGACATAGTCGTTATTATTTGCTCTGCTTTCTATAAAATCAAGTATAGCAAACGGTTACATCATGAACGCGATATAAATAAATGTTTCATAAAATTTGTGGTCAAGCATTTCTTATACTTGCCAATGCATGTTGAGGCATACAGGCACCCAACTTCACCTCTACAGTGCTCTCGTTGCTGTAGGTTCGGCCACGTCTCAGCACGGTGTAGGTTCCAGGCAGTGTGTCCTAACTGTGCTGGTAACCACAAAACACGAAATTGTGTCAACGCAGTGAAATGTGTTAACTGTGACGGCCCCACAACGCGAAATTTAGGCAGCCCGATGCCCACATCAGGGAACGAAACAAGAGGCTGCCACCTGGGGCACGTGTGGAGGTGGCTCCCAGGCGCCAGCCAAACCGCATTTCACATCCACAGAGCAATGCGTACAACTTCCACCTGCCGACCCTTCTCAAAGAGGCAGGGGCCATCACAACAACAGGACGGCTGGCAACAAACCCAGCCATGCAAAGAGCAGGCGCAGATGCCTCCTATAATGCATCAACAACAACCTTACTTCCAAAAACCAAAAGGAAACAGGCTTCACCCCATAATGCTCGGTTTCAGTCGCCATATTGTATTTTATTATTTTTCGCGTTTTCGGAATTTAAAGAAGTAAAACGTTAGACATGCGATTATACCTCAAATTCTATTCACATTTCGCTACAGTACAGACATTGTGATTTAGCTGTTAACATATAATTTTGCCGCCATCTGTGGGGCAAAATTTTTTATATTCATAATTTGACCGACTAATTGCGACCTAACTATTAGAGATGGGCAGAATGAAACAATTTACCGCTTCGAAACATTTGAAACGGCACAGTGAAATGTTTTGAAACAGTGTTTCGAAACAATGAAACACTTGCATAAAAAAGTGTCTTGTATTATGTGCTGTGCTGAAACATATTTGTTTCAATCATTTCTTTGCTGCTAGATATTATTAATTCATTACCAGTGCCTGGAAGCATTTAAAACATGATATGATAAATATCCTTGGGTAAAATACTTCTGTGCTTGGTTAACTGTGGAAACTACGCATAAAATATCCAATTTTGTATTGCTTTTATAAATGTGTCTATAATTTTAGTATGTCGCAATTAACAGTAAACACATGTTTCAATTAAACAGCACGTATTCAGAACCTCATAAATAAACTATGCGTTGGTATGGAATAACTTTCATGTCTAATTACATAATTGTAATTACTCAAGGTAAATAAAGTATATTAGGTAGGCCACTCCGGCCCTCTGTTCTGTCATTGGCTGCCCGCGTGTGACGTACCTAGGAGGAGACCGAGACGTTTGCTGCAAGTAAAAAGCTCGCGCGCCGAAAGTACTTTAATACATAACACGTCAGAAATCGAAAACTATTTAATCTATTGACTTCAAAATTTTTACAGAACATCTATGAACTATCCTGCCAATGATGCCGTATGTTAAATTTATATGTGTCCATTAGTTAATTTTTAAAAAAATTTTCAACAGTGCCCTGTTTGCTACCGAGGGAAAGAAAATGCAGGGCAAAATATAGTAAGCGTGGAACTTTTTTTTTGTTTTTGGGGATAGATAAGGGGTATCAGTGGACGAAATAAAGAAGAAACTCTATGTTAATTTTTGATAACTTTTTTCAAGAATTTTGTGAGTGGGTTTTCGTTTTGTGCCAGGTAGAAGTAGGAGAATATTTCACCTATGCGCGGGATTCATGAGCGAGCCGACCACAACATACTTCTCTCTCGGTTTATCTGCACAGAATGTATTATGTTAATTTTAATAGTATATTATGTATTTGTTATTATGTACACAAAATGTATTATTTCAATGCAAATATCCTCCGAAAGAAACCATTGGCTCAAATACTTACATAAAAAAATTACAGTTTTCAACAAAACAATTACAGTGATTTAAGGGCTTGTTCCCGAGTTTTTTTCAGACTGATGCCAATAACTCAAATATTTTTTTAACCAAAAGTTTTGAAAAAATTTGAGTCAATGTGCAATCACACGATGCACAATACTGTGGACGCGTTTTTTTAAATAATGTACCATTCGCCAGCAAAAAAAAATTCATTTTTGCTTATTTTCACTACAAAAAACATGGTACTTTGGGTAATGAAATCTGAAAAACCGTTCAGTATAATTTTACAAAGAAATTCTGCTACAAATTATAACATATAAGTGTCAAAACTGTGCAGCGAAAGTTTGATATGAGTATTACGTAGCAATAAAAAAAATATTTTCGAAATCACTGCAAAACTCCGTAACAAGGCCTTAAATGTGTACACTAGTGATTTTTTTTTTTTTCAAAATTTGTCTGTTATTTACTTTACTTTTATAAATCCTTGCACTATGGTACAATATTTCTAGTAACGTCGCAAAGAATAATATGAATATTATGGAAAACATTATGTTAAAGTCACAGTTAAAAATGTAAAGAATACACTTACAACAGTGTTTGTAACAACTGATACGAACACATGACAACTAAGCTATCAATCCAATGCAGAAAACGCACAATTGTTTAGAACTTTTAAATTGTTTGCCAATATCATTGTTGCAAAAAATGTGTTATTTACTGTGTTATGACATGCACGAATAGCCCTTTGTGTTAATAGCATTGCTGGTATAATTTCATAACAACATATACAGTATTGACCCATATATCATACCACTGCAAAATGTTCAAGAAAATAATGTATATAAAAAAAGAATATGTAAATAATATTATCAACACTCTTGTCAATAAATTCAGTAACATGTTTAGGGTCGAATGGGGTAATCTCGACCATTTTTATAAAATACAAATTAAATATTTTTCTACATAAAGTAAAAAAACATTTTCAGACAGAATGCATGCTGAGGGTATTCTTTGGTCTTTCAAGGATAGGTTGATGTGATTGTATGATCATAGATGAATTTTTTGTGGTGGAAAACTGGTGGTCGGAATTACCCCAGTGAAAAAGACAAAATCTGAAAATTTGGGGTAATTCCGACCAACAACCGGGGTATTCCCGACCACTTGTTTTAGTCTCCATATAGTGGCATGTGACATTGACAGGGGTAAAAACGACCATCAGTGCTTGTGCTTAGAATGTGACAGCTTCCAAGTGACAAAATTGATGTGGTCGGTTTTACCCCTGTATGAGCACAATGTTGCGATGAGTTAACTAACCACATGCAAATTAATATTCTTAGCCTTATTTTATGTGCACAATACAAATAGTAAAACTCAGCAATTACATACTTTTAAACAGACCAAAATATACACACACTTGATATTTTTTCCTTTAGAACAATTTGAAACACTCTTGATAGGGCCTACTAAAAATAATCCCCCATCAGCCGGCTCTATTCAGATTGAATTGCAACTTCATAAACAAAACTGAAATTATTACTTATAAATGAAGAATGAATCTTAATGAAACTAAACATTTCCTTTATGACAAGTATGTCTATGGTTTTTCAAACACAGAAACAGACCCAGAAAATACATAAATAATTTTTCTGTCTTTTTCGATCAGTTTTGGTTCTGGTAAGATGCCAACAATTTGGTCTCTGTTTATAGTGAACACATCATTCTCAACAAGAGAAAATTCTGATGATAACCCTTCACGTTTTAACGACATAACCACAATTTCATCTTCAAATTCATCGTCATTTGAGATTACTTGCTGAACACAACAGGCATATGTGTAACGTGTTGATTTTCGGGCACCTCCTACAAGTGTGATGAGCACATACTTCCCTGGAATCACATTTTCATTTGTAGGTGCTAAATAATCGACTTCTGGTAACTCATCATCCAAATCACTTAAGGAATTGGTTGACACATCTAAAGTGGACGGTTCATCTTCTGAAGAGGAATCCGAAGCTGTGTGTTGAACCCTCAATTTGGATGTCTTTCTGTTCTTCACTTTGTTTGTTATTTGTTCTGACTTATCCTCTGCTTCATTTTTATTACTATGTGCTTCTTTTGCTGCCTTTCGTTTCTTAGCTCTTTCTTGTGTGGACTTTTTCTTGATCTTGGCAGTTTCAGCTACTTCCAGTCTCTCCATCACAGCTTTTGTTGTCGGAACTTCTCCATACCTCATCATTTTCAGTCGAGGTGTGACCTTCCTTTCAAGCTGAGCTTTTGATTTTGGTACTACATCTTCTGGTTCTTGAATACTAGGTCGTCTCAATGTTTCAGCAAAAACCTCGATGACAGAATGCAGTGTGGGACTGGTATTTTTGGAATGTGCAGAAGGAGGCTTATTTGCAGACGTGTGGTTTACATTCAAATTTGGTAGGGTTGTCGATATTGAAGGCACTGCAGGTATTGTATAAGAAAGTGAAGCTTGTGAGGGAGAAGGGCAGGTTGGGACTAAATTACCTGGGGGTTGCAAGATTGTAGGAACTGGATGAATTGAATTTGATTCATTTGATAGGGAACTGTTTTGGCGCGGTTCTTTTTCTGAGCTGTGAGATGGAACAGAAGGCCTACATGCATCTAAAAGCTGCCTCTCCTTGTATTTTCTTAGGTCGAGTGGATCAAATTCATGTTCTGGGAATCTCTTGCCATCAACAGGATAAACTCCAGTACTTCGAAACCCTGATTTGATGTTACCTGAAGTCATCGTAGTTTGTCAGACATCTCCCTAAAGTTGTACAAACATAGACTTTGACAAACGACCTGTTTTCTGACCCATGTTGCATTTACCATGCTCTACAAGCATAATGTCCCAACTCGTTTTAACAGGGCCAAACACACATTTGTCTAATGGTTGCAATTTATCAGTCAAGTGGCTTGGCAAACGAATAAGTGTCACATTATTTTTTAAAGCTTCGGAACATATCCTCAAACTAATGTGGCTGGAATGTCCATCAAAAATAAGAACAGCTGCTTGATCGGGCAGACTTTTCAGTTCCCCAACTTTTTTAACATGTGGTATGAAGCAAGTACAGAGCCAATTATAAAATTGTGGCTCCTCCATCCATCCATTTGTGGAAGTTGAATACAGTGTGCCTGGATAAGCATTTACAGATGTCCACCTTGCTTGTACTGCAGCTCCCTTGAAAACAACCATAGGTGGCAGAACAGCTCCATCAGCTGACACACAGGCCAACACTGTTGTCGACTCCTTGCCTGGTCCCCCAGAAACTCTTGACAGAGTTATGCCTTTTTGACCAAGGCCATGAACACGAGATGGATCACTGCTGAAACCACTTTCGTCTGCATTAAAAACAAAACAAGCTTTGTCAGGTTCTGTTATTCCCTTCTCCCTGTAGACAGCCTCCAATTTATCATAAAAGTCGTACACGACATCAGGGTTTGTAGCATCCTTCCGTAGTTTTTGTAAATGTTCTGGTTTTTTCAAGCTTAAGCGGGGGTGCCGTTTCATGAACCCGAGGTACCAGTCCTCACCAGGGATATCGTCAGCAAACAGAGTTTTCTCACCAGGTCTATTAATTTTCACATATTCACCAACTAAGTTCAACAATTCGCGGCGGTCACAAGGATAACCAAAATGAACCCTTGTTCTTCCTTCATGCTCAGAGTCCTAGGTCTCCCACTTCCAATGGTGTCAGCACTAACTTTGCCAGTGACCCGCTCGTGAATAACAGTTTTTAGGACCCCATACTTGACCGCAGCTCCTCTCTGGGATAGTTTGCCATCCTTCACGTCTTAGACTGCTTGGATTACATCCTCTACTGAGTAAGTACAACGACGCTTTTTACACTTGTATGTTCGAGGCATTTTCCTATGGTACAAGAAAATAAGAAATTAACCATTTCTGCAATCGTGTGGTCGGAATTACCCCACAAATTGTTTAATGATGGGGTAATAACGACCACAGTGTACAGCATCATCAATTTACTTTGATACATTAAGTAGTCTTAAAAAAAAGTAAAATACATTTCAACAAACATGCTCATCAATAATATGCTTACCGGATGTAAATATCAAGGTGTTAATTCTACTTATTTTGTAAGAATATCAGAATAGATTTTCAGTTTTTTTCGCACTGTAACAAACAAAACAGTATAGTTTGACAAATACTTACGACTTCACGAGTACAATACCATGTACACATAACATACATCATAGGAAGTATAAATAACGTTTTATTGATTTTTTCTTTTCGTATGGTAGGATCGAAAAGCTTGGTGGTCGGATTTACCCCATGGTCGGAATTACCCCACTTGACCCTATATAATACATTATTTTTGCTAGTAAAATGTGTCCTCCGTATTGTTGAAATAGAATGGTATGAAATTATTATTGAAAGTATTTGAGGTAGTCGTAAGAGTTCACTTCTCAAAACACGTTGGTAATCATCTTGGCGGAAATTTACAGAACAAACTCTGGAATTATCTTGATTAAATGTGTCTCTTCGCATACAGCGCGATGCATACAGTCACCTCAAATCCTATTTTCTTTCTAATGTGTTGGATAAAACGTCTGTTGTCTTTAACCCCCAATTAGTACATGATGCCACATCACAGTTAACTTATAATTAAACGTTTTGCTGATTTTTAATACATCTAGTCTCGTAATGAGTATGGACGCAAGACTGCGATCCGCAAGTTCATTGTTGATAACATTACTTTCTCTATCATTTTTGTAATTATAGGGGATAATGTTGATAATAATATTAATATTAATATTATTATCAAACAGGGACATTTGAATAGGACATAACATAGTAATGAACACATTTTTTTTTGCATTATTTCTATTTTGCTATTTTATATTTTTAACTGTGCTTGAAATATGTATTCTGTAATATGAGTAGCAAATTTGTTACAACATTGTTAGAAATGTAACGTAGTGTACAATTTGTTGGTATCTGTGCTATCAACATTTTACCATTAACATTGTTGTGTATTTTTGTATATAGATAGGATTTAGAAAAGTAAAATTAAAAAAAAAACGGACAGTTTAAAAAAAAGTCACTGGTGAATACGTTTAAATCACTGTAATTGTTTGGTCGGAACTGTATTTTTTATATAAGCATTTGGACCAATGGCTTCTTTGAGGGGGGGGGGTATTTGAATTGAAATACCTTTTGCGTACATAATAAATACATAATATATTATTAAAATTAACATAATAAATGCTGTGCAGATGAACCTAGACAGAAGTATGTTGTGGTCGGTTCGCCTATATATCTCGCGTACAGGTGAAATATTCTCCAACTTCTACCTGGCACAAAACGAAAACCCATTCACGTAATTCTTTAAAAAAGGTATCAGATTGTAGTATAGAGTTTTCTCTTTAATTCGTTCGCTAATACCCCCTATCTATCTCTAAAAACAAAAAAGTTTCACGATTACTATATTTTGCCCTGCGTTTTCGTCTCCTCGGTAGCGAACAGGACACTGTTGAATATTACTTTAAATATTAACTAATGGACATACAGAAATTTAACATACAGTATCATTGGCAGGATAGTTCATAAATATACTGTAAAAATTTCGAAGTATATAGACTGAACAGTTTTCTATTTCTGATGTGTTTTTTAGGCGCGCGAGCTTGTACGCAACATACTGTACTGTGGCGCGACTCCTCCATGTGACGTCAGCAGCAGGGAGTGAAATGAGCGATGGAAAGCGCGGGAGACGGGAATACACCCAGGTAATAACTTACGTAAAAAAAGTTCTCATAACTACTGGTTGCCAACGCATTCTACAATGTAGTCGCTGACTTAAAAAAAAGTAGAACAGCCAAACATACATCGCCATATTTATTCCATAATCCGTACAGTTACATTATGTAATACCATGTCGCATATCAAACTATTTGCCATTTCCAGTACAAAACACAACGTCTAAGCATCTCTTTAGACCTTCTGAACACTGAAAAGTGCGATTAGTGAAAGAATAGGATAATATAAATAATTAATATATTTTTAAACCTCGTCTACATACTGCATTCTTCGTAACTACTATAGATGTTTTCTGGCTGTGTTTATTTTGCCAAGGCCATTGAATCCAGGGTTGGCAAAAACCCAGATTATTTTGAAAAAGCCTAACCCACTTGGGTTTTTTCAGGGTTTTTCATGTTTTCTGAGAAAGACTATTATTATTTGATGGTGTAGTTATAAAACATGCAATATCGATCCAATATGCCTAGCACTTCCATTTTTATTTTCTATTTTAGATAGTTAACATTTCATGGCAACCTACTTTTTGTACTTTTATTCATTCTTGTGGTTCAGATAGGATTTCCCCCCTTCCCCCTGAAAATGTTCAGAACAGTAGTAAAACAAAGTTCTTGTCAACAAATGTTTTCAACATTCAGAGT
>PNEQ01007435.1:0-10428 GCA_003012365.1 Medauroidea extradentata | reverse complement strand
TTATTTTACAAGTTTCATTTCACTGCCAGTTATTGTGGAACATCTACTTGTAAAATCACTGCAAATAAACTTGTAATTTCAATTCTACAAGTTGTTAATTTGAAACTAATGGCAAAGCATTGTGGAACACAAATCTACAAGTTACAAGTTGTTTATCTAATAATATTAATTTACAAGGGATTGTGGAACAGGGCCCAGGGCTTCCAGTCTCAACTCGGATTTATTATTAAAGAGGTTAGCGTAGCATACCATGATGGAAAAGTGACAACGCATAACTTCCTGCCTCCGTTTCACTGGAAATTGTTGGATAAGAAAAGTAAATGCACCAAGAAATGGCTTACAAAAAATTATCAAGGACTAAACTGGGATGACGGATATGAGGATTGTGAGAAAATTAATGACGTATTAACTGAAATTATAGAAGATGAAGTTCTCTTTGTTGCTGGGGTGGAGCAAAAAAATGGCTAAGCATTTAAAGTAATGAAAATATTAATATTATAGACTTGCAAACTACGTACAAGTGTCCTTCGCTTCGCTACTTGAACAAAAAGTTTGACAAGCTTGAACATGCCTGCGAGCCATGTGAGCAGGACATGACCTGTTCTGAACGTGCTACTGCTACGGCTGTGGTGTTTGGGAACCCCAGTGACGTGTGCTAGCGTAATGTCAGAGTAGATAGTATATAGCAGGCCTGGACAGTCTGTCGCAACCACTCGGTCAAGTTACTATGTTACTCACAGCACGGTGAACTATGAACATCAGATTTCGACCAGAAGAGTTCCACGACTACATCGAGGCGGAAGTTGGTTTTCGCCAGGTGCACTACATGCTTGTTGGTCTTTCAGGTCGTCTCGAATTCTGCAATGTGTTTGAACACTTTCTGTGGGTCAACGACAAAGACGTGTTCAGTGTGACGCCTGTCCCATGCAAGTTTGTAGACTGTCCAGTATTCCATCTCCGGCCAGATAGCCAGTTACCATCCACAACTGAGGAGCTTATTAATCGAGCTAAAGGTGAGATCATCATTGCCACAACAGTGTGAGTTGTATCTCCTACATTATAAGATATGATGAACAAGTTATTCGCTGGGTGGAAAGGTTCAGTGGCTGGACCCACACTGCCATTTTGAAGAAAGGGAAAGTTCGCTGGATGTCTCTCCATGCATGCCTCTGATGTGTAAAGTGTATTTGTCATCATAGTCAACTTGTTAAACTGTATTGTACTCTCATCATCATGTACAGGGGCCATGGAACTTAAAGTTTTCTGTTTTCATGTGTCAAGCAGGAGGTTTACAAGAAATGTAGAAAAATTATAGAAGATCCCAGCAACAGTCATATAAACTTTAGTGACAAAGTTCGCAATGACATTTATGAATACTTTAGTTACGAAGCTCCTAACAACATTTATATAAGCTTTAGTGACTCTGAAGACTCCAATGGTGTTCAAGACTACAATGATGTTCAAGACTACAAACCAGTACTACGGCCTGACCCTACCAAGGAAGAAGCTATACCTCGCCCCTATGTGACTGGTCTGGGATGGATTCGTAGTGGTGGTGGTTGCCTATATGCTGGGCAGGCCTGGAGAGGACCCTTCCTCTGCGAAAGGCCGACGAGTTGGCTGAGAAAGTGTCCGGGAGCAGGCCTGGTGAGTCTGTTAGGGGTAATATGGGCCCCGACTCAAACCAAGAGGTGACTGAGCTGAGGATATTAGTCGGGGGACAGGTAAGTGGGCGAGAACCAGGGATGGGTGGCCCTTGGCTCTTTCGCTAGCTTCTGTCTTCCTTTGGAAGGTGGTTCGGAGGCGCAGTCTAGTGATCTGCTAAAGGGTTCGGGCGATTCCAACTGACTGTTAGCTAAAGGCCACTGCGTGGTAGAGCGTGATCTCTCTCCTCGCCCATGGGGGCCGGGCGCCAGGATGGCCACTGGCTAAGAGGCACTGTTAACAAAGAAAGCCGCAGGAAACTGCGAATAAACACATAGTGTCCACACTACTCAGCTAAACCCTGCTACATCACATACCTATGCATACTAAAAGCATGTTCCATACAGCTACGCTATGTATGTGCATGTGGATAGTAAACAGATTCCTGTTACCAAAACTTTGAAGCTACCAACAGAGCCTATTCTCTACAGGGGCACAGAAGATGAGCCAGAAGCTGCAAAGAAGTTTTTAGAAGATGTTGTAGCTATCGCAAAGTAAGTGAAGGCAATATATGAAGTGAGTAAACCCATGAAACCCTTGACAAACCTGGAATTACTTTATCATCTGTCTGTTGAGGAGTGCTGTTACTGTTCTACCTTCACGAAGAAAAATCATAAGGTATATAATCATTGCCATTTTTAAGGAAAGTATCTGTGTCCTGCATGCAATGAATGCAACATGCTCCGCCACCACCCTAAGAAACTTCCAGTATGCTTTCATAATTTGAGTTATGATGAACACTTTATCGTCAAAGAACTAGCATAAGGTGCTAAAGATATATTCATAATTCCACATTCGGAAGAGAAGCTCATCACTTTCTCAAAGCAACTTGGGGACCGATTTGCAATCCAGTTTATTGATACTTACTGTTTCATGTCTTCCAGTCTTGCACAATTAGCCGAGAACCTACCTGTCAGCCAGTTCACCAACACCATCAAGTTCTACACATCTGAGGAGATGGAGATGGTGACCAGAAAAAGCATTTTCCCTTATGACTATGTAACATCGTGGGAGAAACTTGAAACATCTAGGATACCAAAAAAAGAAGACTTTTGCAACTGTCTCACAAACTCTTGCATTTCAGATGCTGATTTCGAGCATGCACAAAATGTATGGTTACAATTCAGGTGCAAAACACTTGGTCACTACAGTGATGTATACCTCAAGATGGATGTTCTCCTCCTGTGTGACACCTTTGAGGATTTTAGGTGGCTGTGTGTTAGTACATATGGACTTGACTGCACTCATTACATTAGTCTTCCAAGGTTTTCTTTTGATGCAATGCTGCGCATCACAGGTGTTCAACTGGAGTTGCTGGTTGAGTATGATATGTACATGTTTTATAGAGTCTGGAATTCGTGGTGGTGTTGCACATTGCATCACTCGCCATGCTGTGGATAATAACAGTTATATCCCAGAATCCTATGATGCAAGTCAGCCACCCTTGTATCTACAATACCTTGATGCGAATAATCTCTATGGTTGGGCTATGTGCATACCTCTTCCTGTGCGAGACTTTGAATGGGTGGACACTGGCATTGATTTCATGAAAGTGCCAGATAAGGGGCCATTAGGGTATATCGTAGAATGTGATGTCGAGTACCCTACTGAGCTCCACAGAGAGCACAAAGACTTGCCATTTCTTCCAGTGAATGAGTGCCCACCAGGAACTAAACAGAAGAAATTGATACCAGCCTCTCAGGAAATAAGAACTATGTTATGCACTATCCTAATCTCAAACAAGATGTCCAGCATTGATTGAAGGTGGTGAAGGTACATATCCGAATCGAACAGAGTCCCTGGCTTAAACCATATAGCGAGCTAAACACCCTTTAGCATCAGGCTGCCAAGAACGAGTTTGAATGGGACTTCCACAAGCTTGCCAACAATTTAGTTTTTGGCAAACTAATGGAAAACAAGAGAAGGCGACAGCAGATGGAACTGACTTGTCGAGAGACATGTACGAAGAAACTCATCGCGAAACCATCATTCAAGGATAGAGTAATTTACTCCGAGCTCTTGTCCCTGGTAATGATGGAGAAAGAAGAGATCCTGTTTGACAAGCCCATATACGCAGGCTTTGCAGTGTTGTACCTCCCCAAGATGCTTATGTATCTCTTCCACTATGATGTGATGAAGATTCGCTATGGAGGTAACCTCGAGCTGTCCTACATGGATACAGACTCTTTCGTGTATGCTGTTAAAACCCGGGATTTTTATCATGACTTACTGCAGGCCCCGATTTCATGTCGGAATTCGGTACAAGTGCATACCCCTCTACTCACCAATGCCACTCACTCACCAATAAGAAAGTGGTGGGTAATTTTATAGATGAGTGTGGTGGGGATATCATGGCCGAATTTGTGGGACTGAAAGCAAAACTCTACTGCTACAGGTGTGTTGACAAAGTAGTCAAGCGAGCCAAAGGGGTCCAGAAGTCTGCTTTGCAGAAGAAAATTTCTTTTGAAGACTACAAGACTGTGTTGTTCCAGCAACAAGAGGCGAAGCGGGTCTACGATATTGCCATCCGAACACATCAGCATAATGTGTACACTGAATGTACAAGCAAGGTTGCTTTGACATGGAGGGATGATAAGAGGATCATCTGTGAGGATGAAGTTCATACTCTTCCTTACAGCTACATTGAGGTATAATTAATCACAATTTTCTGTATATAGCGCTCTTATAACAGTAGTGTTGCCGGTCCCAAGCCCGGGTAAAAGGTGAGGACAACAACAGGTACCTTATATAGAAATGTGATGATTATTTCAGTGCAGAGGCTTCCCAGAATGAAGGTATCTGCAGAAGAGTGGCGAGGACCTACCCAGCCGCCTCAAGATGTATAGTATGTTTTCTGTATATAGCGTACTATAGTAGGCAGTTATCTTGGCTTCTCACAGCACAGGGGTGTGGGGACAGCGGGACAGGGAAAGAAGAGGAGATAAGAAGACGACACAGTGTCGACAGCTGTGTAGTAGCTGTTAGGAAAATATCGACCCTCGATTTATACCCAAAAATGGAAGGTGAAGGTGGTAGCCTGCATAGGTGCATGAAGGAGATGCATTGCAGAGAGTGGGAAATAATAAAACCCGTTATTCAATGTTGTGATGAAAAAACGACAAGTAAATGCTTGAGCCTCTACAGAAAGCAACTAGCAAGAGCAGCAAAGTACATGGGTGTGAGTGAGAGATGTAGTCAGGATTCGTCAAGTCAGCAAAGAACGACCATATTAGCCACTAACCACTCCAGGAAAAAACAGATACTGGAGAAAGTCAACATAAAGTATTTAATTAACTGTTACTTGGTTTGTTGCGGAACTGAAGGATATTATCACTAAAGACATTCTGAGTCGATGATGGTGAATTAGATGAGTATCAAGAAGTGCTGGAATGCAAGGGTGGGGGAAATGGGAGATCCCCGAAAAAAAAAAACGCCTATCTGCGATATTGTACGACACGATCCGACATGCGTAAATCCGGACGTCAAACACCATAGATAGAACTCGGATCGCCTAAATGTAAGGCAAGCAATCAACCGCCGCAGCTTCGTATGTATTTAAGAATGTTGGGGTTCTGTTTTTCAGGAGGAATGTATAATTTATTGTTTGATTAACGTTAACACATTTTTCACCATTACTGAATAAAGTAATAAAACCTAACAACAAATTTTCCTAAAAATAGATTGACATTACGAAAATCCTTTGTTAGTAGCTGACGTAACGTAGTTGGCAAGAAGGTTTTTTTTTTTTTAATTTATCTATCAATTGAATTGTGCGTGCTACCAAATTCAACACTTAGCAAAAACCTTTCAGTGGGAGAACCCAACCTTTTTTTTTTTTTTTTAATTATGTGTAGCGACTTACATAAAGTCTGCAATAACTTCAAGTAAAATTATGATAGCATAGATGGTTTTAAATTCTTATTTTGCATTCAGTGAATATATTCTTGACCCCCTTTCTTCTTCTAAGGTCAGATTCATTAAAAATTCGTTTCATACATTTTGTCAGCTATTTTTTTGCAGTGCTGCAAATAATTCAAAACCCTGTTTTAAAAACTGACATAAGGGTTCAATACATTTGCAAATATTAAAAATATTTATATTTGGCCAAAAGTTGTGCTATAAAACGCTATTATAACAAACTTGTGCAAAACAGTAAGGTTTCAATTCTCGGATTTTGATTTTTGAAGTTCGTTTTACAATGTTAAGTTTATAATCACGCCGTTAACATGAAAGAAAAATTGTGATAAGTTCTTATCGAGTTTGAAATAACATTTTGCTACTGTTAAAATTTACTTGTTATTTTTTTTTTTTTTCAAATATATTGAGTTAATTATTTATTATTCGAAAGAAAAAAAACATTTTTCAATTGTTTTTTCACTTCTGCATTATGAATGTATAGTCGACAAAATAAATCTAATTGATTTGTGTCAAGCAATTTAAACCATATGCTTTTGTTATTACAAGTTTTTATGAAACTTGCAATGTTCGTATGTAAGTTGACCGTTTCAAAATTTGCAAACAATTTTTCAACCATTTGTTGGTATCTGATTGAGCTAAAATTTGGCTTACTTATGTAAGTTCGGTGACAATACAATATTATAGGTTACATTACACGTGTATCATTATATTATTAAAATTACGTGAACTAATACGAAAATTATGTTTTTTTCTCATTTAAATTACAATTACTTGTCTAAAGTAGTTCGACAAACTAATAAATAAGTTCCAGAGATTTAAGATTAAAAAGAGAAAAAAAGTTAAAAAGAAGTTTGTTTTATAAAAATGTGAACTAAAAAGTAAAATAATAAATTTAAGTTAAATTTGTTGTATTATATGTGCTGGTATATAGTAGGTATGTTGTAGGTTCAGAACAACCACTCTCTTGGTAACTCATCATTATAATATTATATGCGTACGTAGATAGCTAAGTTCTGCGGCCGTACAAAAATACTGATATTTTCGATATATATATGTATATATATATGTATATATATATATATATATATATATATATATATATATATATATATATATATATATATATATATATATATATATATATATATATATATATATATATATATATATATATATATATAGAAAGAGAGAGAGAGAGAGAGAGAGAAAGAGAGAGGCTAAGGCGCTATAGTTTGTGTTTTGTATAGTTTTGTGGCTCTAGTAACGTGTATAATGGATAGCGCCTCAATCTTTAACATTTATGTATGTATGTGTGTATATATATATAGTATTTAGAAAATATATTATATTTTATACTTCTCTATCTACGTACACCTACTTTATGACGAATTGCACATCAATTGTACATCTTTTTACAGTTCCCTTTGATAAAGAATTAAAGAAATATCTTGATGAAGTGTGTCGAAGCAGATACTGTAGGCGTAGTGATATTGCCAGTTAGTCTGATTTATATTCTCTGACTATTATTCTGTAGTAGGATAAATATATTTTAATTTCAGGTTTGCCATAATACATCATCAATAGTTTTTTTCGAAACCTTGTGTATTTTTATGGACGGAAGTAAAACGTAGCAGCTTTATATAATAATTTTCGCATATCCTGAAAGATATATACGTATTCCAGAGCACAACTGCTGTAACTCTCAAATATGTTACACTTAGTGTATGACGGAACGTGCCGAATGTTTTCCGCCCTGCTAGTATCATCCTGGCAGGTGGCCCAGGACAGCAGGATATCAGTTTCTCTTCGCGTTCCCATCCTGATAACAGCACTAGGGAGCTCAAAGGCCAACTTAACTGCCTACTATAGTATATATTAGTGTTATAATAAATGTGATTTTATTTAAACATATTGCGTGTGTTGAGAGACATTATTTCATATGCCTGTCATAACTTTTTCTTAAAGAGCATCAGATGCAACAGTCCTTGTACACTCAATCAGTATTAACATGTCACACTATTACAATATAATTAATTACTATAAATGGTTTTTAAAATTGAAATAATTGTGATGATGACGGTGATACAGCTCTGTGTATAACACTTGCCAAGATTTGTCAATCTAGATGCCTGGAGGTAAGCATAAAAAAATAATATTGGTGATAAGGATGAGAGTCTCGCCTACGGTACATTACCCGCCACCCTTAAACACATGTGTATACTAGTGGAGTCGAATCAAAATAGTAAATAGGAAACAAAGATGGCTGCTCACCGTAGCGTCCCTGGTTATTCCTAAAACTAAATATAATCGATTAATGGAACGAGTGGTTATCGACCAAGTCAATTATTTGGTGGGAATTTAAAAAAAATAAATAAATATGGTGGGCTGCAGGCTATGGAAACAAATGACTGTTGAAAATTGGCGGGAATTTAAAGAAATTTAATATGGTGGCCTCCAAAACATATAGACAAGTAACTGTTTTTTTTTTTTTGGTGGCCCAGAAGGGGAACACCCTAGGTTAGTGTCTAACTACTAGGAGTTAGGAGGGAGCGGGAGGGGTAGCAGCGTGCCAGGCCTGCAGCCTATGGGAGATGCAAAGCAACGCTAGGAGCAGCACTATCGCGCCTTGCAGACGGCCGGAATGGTGATAGAAACGTATTTTTCGTATGCGTGGCAATGGAAACGCGAGTTTATTTTCATTTTTAAGGGCTTGTGTGGATACATGTAGGCTTAAATTAATGTATATAAAACCAATATTGTACACGGTGAACCATTTATTACAAATCATGTAGTAAATTATTTAATATATCGCATATTATTCATTGAAGTGTGCATTAGAAGCGACGCGGAATAAAGCCGCATGGAGAGAGTGTAGCAGTAAACGACTTCGTTAAGCCGAAAATACAATTTATAAGACAATAAATTATTATAATCTTTTTGGAAAACTAAAAAGTTGATTAAAATTTGTGCACACGAAAACTGTCCGTTCAGAATGCTTGCAGGTTACATAATGCTTGAAGGTTAGTTCATGCTGTTGTTACAACATATATTAATATTATCGTTATTGCAAGTAGACTAATACTTTATACAAAAAAAGGGATAGTAAGAGCTTCTAATTTTAACGTTACTAGAGATTTACGAAACGTTCTGCAAACGTAGCTGCGGAAAATTTTTTGTAAAAATTTTTCGTAGGGGAAAAAAATCTACTTTTCAAAAATAAACATAAACCGAAAATTATTTTTTAATAAGACACGCATGCTAAGTTTGTATTCTAGCGCTTACAAATTCATAGACACATCTACGACTATAGCATTTAACAATTTAGTATTCAGTAAATGGACGAGGTTAGGCCTAACCTCGTTAGTTCTAAATTAAACCAGTTATAATGAAAGAAACATGTTTACTACAATACATACGAAAATTGGAAAAGAAAATATAATACAGGTAATACAGAATTAGTTTAGAGAATACTGTTTATAATATGAATACAATTACTTTGGCAAAAGTTACGATGTATGAAGAAATCAAGACTCGTAACGATATTTTTACATTGTTACCTACCGACAGTGCTCTTTATATACATATATAAACATATTTTTAATAAAACTACTTGATTTTTACAAGAAAGAACAGTACTATTGCCACACAGTATTTATTTATAGACTTTAAATAGCTTCGCTACACACGTGTACAATATAGCGTCTGCAGTCGGTATCACCATTCCGAAGGTTCAGAAGTTCACGACCAGATGTCAGCCACTTTGCTTTGCATCTCCCATACGCTCTAAGTACTTCATGCAGCTTGGGTTAGGGAGGAACATGGCTCAAATGCAGCGACGTCATTTCAGGTTTTTCTAGGGGGGGGGGCAAGATTTTGTTTTCCGGCGACAGTGACCTTGTTGCACCTTTTTTTATTAATTAAGCATGAATAAATTAGATGCTTTAATAATAAAACTTAAGTTTTATATGCTTAAGTTACTATTATTTAAATTTAAAAATACAAAAAATATATTTATACACAGAAAATTCTAAATCCAGGGGGGGCATTTCCCCCCCCCCTGTAGGCCCAAATGACGCCCCTGCTCAAATGGCCTACTGTGAGGTTATGAAGCGCCAAGCCAGCGTTTGTGGCCTGGCGCTTCCCTCAGATTTAACTGTGAGCTAATCCCTTAGAGGGTCATGGTAAACCCGCGAGGTCGCGGGAGGAAACCCATGACGATAGACATGCGAGGTGGGTTCTCCATGCTAGGAAGAAAAGATAGAATCATGCTATGTATAACATGCTTTGTTTGTTGTGTTAGAAGGCGAAAATTAAAGACGAGCAGGGAGGGCTCGTGATCCAGCTGTAAAAGATAAACTTAAATTAAGCTTAGCTCTACTTAACCTAGGGGAAATAACCTAAGTTTCCCGAAGGGCGGGCATAAGTGCCCGCTGTCCCATTTTAGATGAGAGGTTCTTGTCGCCTATCATGCAGTCATGGCTAGGTTGTGCAGTACGAGAGCCCTCGCTGGGCAATACGCTCTCTGCGGTGCCATGACTGATTCCGCGACGCATTGATGGAGGATCAATGCATATCTAATTGCTTGATACCTACCACACAGTCATGGCTGAGTTGTGCAAGACGAGAGCCCTCGCTGGGCCATGCGCTCTCTGCGGTGCCATGACTGATTCCGCGATGCATTGATAGAAGGTCAGTGCATATCTAATTACGCGCAGCCATGGCTCGGTTGTGCAGTACGAGAGCCCTCGCTGGGCCATACGCTCTCTGCGACATGCCATGGCTGATACCGCGATGCATTAGCATATT